>NW_010584451.1:46422-64650 GCF_000705375.1 Tinamus guttatus | reverse complement strand
AAAAAAAAAGGGTGAACAATTTTGTACTGAGATGCATTTTCATGAACGTTTTGCTTTTCTGCATTATGTGTCCGTTTTCTATTGATCCATTTTGTAGCAAGCAAAATCATATTGTTCTATCACAAGAGCACACTTGTTATTCCAAATAATTAGGACATGAGTCATCTTAGTATCATGGTTGGCATTAGTGATATATGGGGCTGATGACTGATGAGTCCAATGAACGTTTGACTTGTGTAGACTTAATATGCAGCTGAAAAACTCAGTTAATTCAGAAGAGACACAGCATAAAAGCGATAGCATCTTGTAAAAGCAAGATCTAAGACAAGCAAAAATGCAGTAACACTAGTGATGAAAACAGCTTAGGATTTCTCAAAGCAGCTGAAAAATGGGAGAACTTTTTCATTAAAAAATTCAAAACTTGAGTGGTTTCCACTTGACAAGTAAAAAATTATTTTTTTGATTTTTCTGCTCCTTGCATCATTTTTTTGCAAATGTTGGAAATGGTTTGTTCCATGTCCACTTTCTTTCATGTTTCCCTTTTGTTACTTGAGTTGAAAAGTGAACATTATCCAAAAATTCAGCTTGGTTTGGAAAAGTTTTAACAGCAGAAGGAAATGAAACTAGCCGAACCACTTTAAAGAGTTTCAGTTTTCCTTTGTTCCCTCTATAACTTCTCCAGACTTAGGTTTGGAATAGTCTGAAAACAGGACAATGGAAGGAATAAAGATGAAGAGTGCAAAGGGCAGGGGGAAAAAAGATAGAAAAGAAACAAACTATCATATATTTTCCTGTAGAATATATGGAAATATTTTTAAAGCATGATTTCTTGTGTTAGCTAAAACATAAATACGAAAATCTGATCAGCTCTTGCTTTATTCTCTTCTCATAGGTACCAGCCATTGCTGGTTAAGTGGCTGTGTTTCCATCTAAATGTTTTGGGATGATGTCAAAGTATGAATCTTGCCTCTGTTTTGTATCAGATACAATTTATGTTAAATGTCACCTTCTGTAAGCCCTTCTTCTACTTAATACATCTCAGCCAAAAAGGTGCCCCAAAATTAACCATCTTCAAAGCTGCCTCAGAGCACTGAAACTAATAAAACTCGTCTCAGCAGCTAGACACCCCGAGGGCAAACAGAAAGCAAGCGGGACAAGAGAGCGGTTAGTGTTTTCTTCCTCTATGGGACAGCTTGGGTGAAGAGAGAATGTTCTCCACCCCAGGTTTTGTCTGCACATTTCAACTGGGACAATGGAGTATAAAGCACTGGAGACCATCATGAGCTGAGTAAAATCTGTAAAATTTGTAAAAATTTATGGAATTTGTCTGTGAAGATGCTCCATTTTTCAGAGATCTTCAAAAACCACCCGGGTGCGACCCTGTGCCCTGTGCTCTGGGTGTCCCTGCTTGAGCAGGGGGGTTGGACTAGATGATCTCCAAAGGTCCCTTCCAACCTTAACCATTCTGTGAGCCTGTGATGCTGTGTGATCTGGTATCTCATATAGAAATCTGCTTTGAAATGGGTCAAAATAAATATCTAAAATGTGGAAGAAGACCCTGAAGCATCTAATCACAAATTTCATGTTAAAGGATAAGAAATCTCTGGAAACAGTGTCAGATTTATAATGATGCATGCAATACAATGATCCCATAAAAAAGAAATGACTTCAGAATTTCACTCTTTTTTAAAGAGTTGACCCACTTTACATCTAAAATCTAGTAGGGACTTGATCATATTTGCAATCTAGCATCTTCTTGCATAGATTTTGTCTTCACTGGTTCAAATGCTATGCAGCATTCAGTGCTATATTGCCCGTATATATTGGTTTGTCTGTAGAGACTTCATTCATGGACTGAGGTCATAGGATGATTTTTAAAGACATCAAAAGCTTTTATAGTCATCCTTGGGGAAAAAAAATAGAATGAAATATCAGAGGTGGATACCAACTTATATGATTGCGAAGAACAATATGAGAAAAATGTTGTGACCATCACAGATGAAAGAACTTTGAGATGAAGGTGGTATTTCACGGCAGTATCAGTCGGCTATATCAACACCAGTGCATCTGGACAATACACTAGTGTCATTGACTTGCACTATTTTAAAGGCCTTTAATACTGATTACTGCACAGTGAACAAAAGCTTGTGGGAAGTCTGAAAAGGTTGATTATATGTATATTATAGCTGAAAATGAATCAGACAAGTAGTAAGTTATGAAAGTATGAATACAAGAGAATAAAGCCATTCACTTGGCTTGAATTACTTTAGTTTATCTTCTTAGGCTGAATTGTGACTGTGGTCTTTTGCAACTCAAATAAAAAACATAGATCAAGATGATATAAAGATACATGAGTATTGCCAGCATTAGGCAATAAAACCAGTAGCTGGAATGGAAGAAAACCTTGATATGCAGTGAATTTTTTTAAAGATACAGCAATGTGGGCAAAAAGCAGCCAGATGCTACAGTCAAATTCAGTACTAAGACAATCAGAAGATACAATTATGTTTGATTTAAACTTCATTTGAAAGCTTCTGAGAGATGACAGTGGATAACAACTTTCATATTAGGCCCCACACAGGAGGATCCATGTCCCTCTCACAGCAGAATTCTCAAGAATTCCTTCAAAATTCAAAATTCAAATTCAAATACATGGAAAATCTGTTACAAAAATAGCAGTTTCTTTCTCAAAAGATTTTTCCTACATGCTTCAGAATCGTGTTTATTTCTGCATCTTGCAATCAAAAATAAGTCTTAGTTACTTCACACTTCTTTTAGTACAGAAGATTCCATGCAACCATCACTGAACAGGAAGATGATCAGGCAGAAGTCACATTTCTAGGAAAAGCAGACACCTCAAGAAGAACAGAGACTGACCTGCAAGCCTGGAGCAGATTTTGTAGGCCAGGCAGTCAAAAAAAGTATAACTTTATTTAAAAAACTGCCTATCTACTGTAAAAGTCACAATAAATACGGAAAGCCCAGTGTTATCCTCTGGAATAACACTCACACTTTTTACAATAAAAAGTCCTAAATTAATTTTAGTCACTGCGTTAGAGCGTCATTTCCAAAAGATGAAAGTACATATTGTAGCAGGGCAGAAGGATAACAGAGGGCAGAAAAGAATTACAACACATACTAGTATTACTGAAAAAGAGCGCGAGTTGTGATATCCATGAAATGTTAAATTTTCCGCTATTCACAAGGCTCTGCATTCTTAATATCTGTAAAGAACGGTCATCTCGGATGCTAAAATGTAACGCAAGTGCTTGAGCCACAGGGCTGAAACACTCCAAAGTTGCCATTATCGTGTCCAGCTGACTCTGCCACTTAGCACTCGTCCCGCGATGCCAGCGCTGTAACACGACCCCCAGAAATTGGACGGGGCGTTTTGCCACGGGCTCCAATCTGATCTGGCTGTCGGACAAGCAACACATTGAATCCCCGAGGACTCCGGGCCACGGGCAAGGCCTGCGGTGGAGCCAGGTTTCCACCTGGTTGGCCTCAGCTTAGGCACGCAAAAATAGACCAAATCGGTATATTGAGCTATTGAAATGCGCCAAATGCAGCTTCATAAATAGGACCTCGCTATACAGCAGGGCTTGCAGAAAGAGGGTCATTCGATCCCAGGACTTTCTTGAGCAGTTTGCCTTGGTTTCTTAGGAAACAATGTCCATTACACACGCAGGTTCATGGCCCTAAGAATAAGGTAAAGCAGTGCTAATCTTTGTGCTTGGCTTACTGTACAAATAGCTCATGTTAGCCACTGACTTCCTAATGTTTATGTGTGCTAAGTGCACCCAATCTCACTGAGAAATTCAGGCACGTATGTGTTTAGACACATTGTTTAGATGTAAGACAACTCTGTGTTTAAATGCTGCAGGGTATGTACAAGCCCTCCTGGTTTTTGTCTAGATGTCACATGAGCACATATATACACAAGCGCATACACACACATGTAATAAGTATCTTTCAGTCTGCAGACAGTTTGTGAGTTGATGCTTGTTAAAATTAGCGGGTTTGCCAGTCAGAATTAGTCACAGATGAAGCATGAGCTTAGAGTGGGTTGTCTTTATTAAAAGTTTTAGCTGTCACTTAATGGAAGATGTATTATCAATTTTGATGGCACTGCTTTTCTTTGGGATAGCAGGAGTATTACATCACTCTGTGTATCTCTGCACACCAACCCAAATTTTATTCTGATTTCAAATGCATGCTGAGTTATTTTACAATGTGTTTGCTGCACCCAAGGCTCTCTCACAGATGCAATACTCAACTCTAACAGCACAGAAACTGGTGAATCAGCAAAAAGAAAGAACACCACACATGCCAAATATTTTCACGAAGCAGAATACTACTTACAGAGCTTGACTTCCACCTGCTTCAGGGTTTTCATTGCAAAAAGGCCATAAAGTACTGTTTCTAGGAACAACAGAAGAATCTACTTTTTTAATCAAATAATAGTTCAGCAGTGCCAGGTTCTCTAAGTATGATCTATTACCCTTATGTAAATCTGGAAAAACAACACTGACATGAATGGAATTAAATCTGGAGTCATTCAAGAATAGCCAAGACCCACATCTCGCCAATCAATAACCTCTTGTTCCAGATTGCAAAACTTCTTGTTAGAATACAAACACGTTTTTATTAGAAGAGTTTAAATGAGTTGTTAGCGACATCTTCACCGAGCGATTTGGGTATTTCTACTTCACAGAAGAGAACCTCTTCCGCTCTTTAAAGCCATGAGTTGTTTTAGTTTAATAGTAAAAGTTTCATACTTCAGGTTTGCTGTCAGCTATGGGATTTTGAAGAGTCATTATCAATGTAGAAATGCTATGACATAAAGAACACTCACTCAAGTGAGATGTATCCTCATGTTCTCTCCCCCAGTTTTCTAGGATTAATCCCAATTTATCTGCCACTCATCACTTAGGGCACAATTACTCTCTCCCAACTGAGGGGGTAATCCAAAATTAGAGCTGGGAAGGCAAGAATCTCTATATATTTAAATTAAAATGAATGGATTTGCGACCATTCAGACAACAGGAGATTTTGCTTTACAAATTCAGAAGGCTGCATTAAATTACAATATGTCCCAGAAACTGCTTTGTCATCAGCACAGTGGCACAGAGCAGGAGTGCTTTGGTGGCTCTTCTAGTTCTTTTTCTATAATAAGCATAGCAGCCAATCTTGTGCCATGCTGACATCAGTAAACACAGCGATCCATAGAACTCTCTTTAAAGTATTTTGGCTACATGCAGTGGAGCTTTAATAGGATCAGTCCTTTCCTGACAGGGCACAGTATGTTGACTAAGTTTAGTTACACTTTATGATTTCAAAGGCTTCTTCCCCCATTTTCCAAGAGATAGTCCCCCCTCCTTTTTTTTCTTCTTTTCTAAGAGAGCAGTGATCAAAGTGCCTTTAAACATGGTATTCATGGCCACTTTGAGTTAAAAAAATGAAACCTAAAGTGATTCCAAGTAGCAGTTCATTTGAATTTAAGGTAGGTATAAATTTCCACCACTCAACCACTGCAGCTAAAGAGCTGTTTAATAAAATATTTACCTTTACATACCCAACTGGAAGTTAAGCGTGTGAATAGCTCTATGAACCTGAAATGACACCACCTGCGTGCTGGAAGTTAGAGGGGCTCAAGAACTTTGTTAGGCCAGCCCAAGGGGACTGTACATCATGCAGAAACAAGCCAACAAGATCTACGTGGAACAGAGTATTCCTCTTTATTTTAATTACATTCAGTTTATTCAAGCGTTCGATTGCCTACAACAAAAGACTGGACAACTTGATTACTGCAAAGGAGGCAGGGAGCAAGGGGAATATTTATGCCACTTGCCCAGAGTACCTTCAGCATGTAACACTAAACGCGGTCATGTGCAGGACTCCAGAGATGCCTGCAAACCCTTTACTGCCCACACTTAGGTTTTGTTTTTACAGTATTCTCTGAAATGCCTACTCAGGGCAAGCTGGGTATTTACCTTGGAAGGAAAAGCCAAGCCGCTTCTGCCAGGATTTAAAAGCACCTTTCCAAGGAGCGCACGTTTTCTACACTTCATGCTCAGAGTACCTTCCGAACCAGCACTCATTACGTGGTCCAGTTAGAGCTAAGAGCAATTTGCCATCCCCCTTCCTACCCACCCATCCCAGCAGATTTTTGTTCGTTTCACCATTTCTTCTAAGATATAGAGCTTCTCTAGGGACCTGACTTCAATTTATAAAAAGACAGCATATAATGACATAATATTCTGGGCACAGTCACTGCAAAGCTACACTCATCATAGATGCCTGTTACCATTCATTTGCTCTCCTTGGAAAAAAAAAGGGAAAAAATATTAATCTTTAGAGTGGAGTAGGAGGACAACACAAGTTTATGCCATTGATTCCCTCCTGTTTGGAGCCTGTGAAGTTAATGTATTCGTCTTCTCTTTAATGCCAGCCTTCCTTAGTATTATTCATACAACTTAACTCACGCTGCCTCCTCCTCATCCCTCCTGCTTTGCCTCATGCTTCTCAAAAGGAATTTCTCTGCATGGCACATCAGAAACTAAACATCTGAGTTGCTATCTTACTTCCAAACCAAGCTGTTGTCAGCATTAAACCTACACAATACATTACAATATAATCCATTTACAGGGTGTCTTATCATGCAAATAACTCAAGGTGCCTCACAATAAAATAAAAAGGACGAAAGGAATAAACCTCTGCCTTTGGAGGGCACAAAAAGGAAACCTTGAAATTTACTTTCAAACACACTAATGGCTCTTTTCTCCCACTGAGGCATGAAGAGAGATGGGGGAGAGGATTTGTCCACAGAATTCCTATTAGCATTTGATGGGAGTTAAATGTGCAAATCCACCACAAGATCACTGGGAGACCCTTTAAAAGGAGAAACTTCCTTGAGATTTTGAAGAAAGAAGATTCAGAAAGGCAGAAGTATTAGAAAAAAGCTTGGTCACCAGAAGATCATCTTGCTGGCCTAGATCTAAAGAAATGTAAGGCCTTAATGATCTGGCGTAGGTGCAGGAGTCATAAAAACTCAGAGCAACACAGAAGCAGAAACACTGTTTAAAAGTACGAATCACTTTGGCCAGTGCTTACTTCTGACTCATTTCCAAAAAGGGTCCTGGTTTAAATTAATGTTCCATTATCGGTGTAGAAATAGCAAATAAAAAGCACTTTTCCCCTTCCTATTTCATTTGTTTTCATTTTCCATAGCTCTTCTTAGACTGTTATAAACTGCTCATTGGAAGAGCTGGATCAGTAATTTCCTCCCTCTCATTTGCTCCCCTGGCTTAGAGCATGAAGAAATCACAGGCACTGAACAGATCGGCTGCCAGAGGAGCAGAACAGGGAATGATTTGTGACCAAACCACATTCTGGATCCTGATTCTTCTCTGCTCCCCGAAGGCAGCGAGCGCTGCCAGCTCCCTGCATGGCCCACAGCATTCCCCTCTTCATGCCAGACTGCTTCTACTCCAGTGACAGCCAAAAGATGGGGTAAAGCAGGTCTGCCTGCTCTGCACTTCCATGCACATGCCTGGGACTGACACCTCGTGCCTTGCACTGAGCCCAGAAGTGGAACAATCTGAGGAGAAGTGACAATTTGACCCCTTATTTTGCAAATCTTTAATAAAGAGGCCAAATACTGAGACATAAACCAGCATTTGGAATAAATATGCCTGGAGATGCTAGACTTTCTAGGGGCTGTCTAATGCAAATGTTGCTCGGGTTGTGTTAGATACAACCATTATACTACCGACTTTTTAGCCAGCTGGAGACACTTGGAATCAGATTGAGGAGTAAAAATACTGTTGCAACAAATTCCAACTATTAAAGATCTCTAATTGACTTAGAACAAAAGAGTGCAGGTTCAAAAATGATCAGAGGTGTGCTTTATTAGCCCAGTAATTAGGCAGTGTTAGTCAAACACTTCAGCTTTGCTAGGGATTCAGAATTGCACTGGTGCTCTTTGATCTAAACAGCCACACTTAAGGTGTTTTATTTTCCATTTAGTGCTGACCAGATGTACATGCAGGCTCAAATTCAAGATGTTTAGTGAGTGTTCAGCTTTGGGGCACTCAGAATAAAGAGGACTGGAGAACCTCAAACTTCAGCACATGCCCATCACCAGAGAGTGAAACTGCTGGCAGCGTTGAATATTTCCTCTTGCTCCCAAAGGATTGTTTCCAGTATCCAAGATTTGCTGGATACTTGCAAGATTTACTGCCTTTTTATTTCTAGTGGCCCTTGACAAAGCATCAAGCCATATCTTCTACAAATCCACTACATGCCGTACATCCTTCTGGCACATTCTAGCATGACTGAAGAATGTTCATGCTCTCTAATTCATTTCCAAGTTCATAATAGCTACCCCTATGGAAAACGATTACTATTTTCCAGTGTCAGGTCTACTTCCAGGTGCTTACTGTGGCCAGCCTCATGTACAGACAGTTAAGACTACAATCTCAAGCAGAGAGCATAGGAATTCTGTAATTTTAAGTTTCCTTTCTTTGCGGGTCACAGTAGTTACGTTCTCTCTGTTTCTCTGAACATTGGCTCTGCTCAGATTCAACTGCTCTTTGTCTTCGGGATGCCCAGCATTATGTTCAGCTCCACTGACTTAAAACCAATCCATTACTTAAGCCGTGAATGATATTCCATATTGCCAAATGATATCAGACTGTGGCCTATGGCACTGGCTAAGAAATAAAGAACTCGAAGTTACTTTTTAAGAAACACTAATGTAAAAACAAATTGGAAAGGACTGTGTTGCTTGACTCTTCCTACTTTAAAATTAAGGCCAATTCATTTGCCATTTTAAGAGGAACCAAAGCCTTGCTAAGACACTATTGCTCCTTCATCTGTCATATGTAGCCGGTCACTCTTGGTTTGCAAGAGTCCTTCCTCCTGAGCCACAGCTAATTTCAGATGAAATAGAGGGATATGTGTCATCTGCCTTTCCAAGATCAGAATCAGGTCTGCCTTGGTAAGCTAAGCTTTAGCTTGGAGAGAAATTTTATGGCTGAGTTATAAAAACCCTAGAAACAGGGGAGTTTATGACAGAACCACTGACAGACCCTTAACTATAGCAGTATTCATGGTTGCCACTACAAGAAAGGCATTATGTTGGAGGGCAGTAAAGTTAAACCTGCCCATAGGGCATTCTGAAATGTTAACTGCTGGTGCATACAGTTAGGGTTTTAGCACAGGTGTACTCTCCAAATAAACTTGGCTTCCAGAATCCTTCTCCTTTTCCAAAAAAAAAAAAAAAAAAAAAGGAAAGAAACTAAAAAAAAGAAAGGTTTTCATCTATGACACTGGAAACATTTCTGTAGTTGTGAACAACTACATTTGATTAAAATCTGTCAGATTTATCTTCTTAGCAGGAGGGAAGAAATATGTGTTTTCCTCGGAAAGGAAATCAATGTGTCTTTATGATAGATGCAGAGTGAAAACAGGGATAGTGTCACTTTAAGTGGTGAAGCAGGAAGGATGGGTAACCCACTAGATATTACCATTAGCTGCTGACATAATTGTTGTGAGGCAAAGCCCCCGTTCAGATCTTATATTCTGCATTTATAGGACTTTTTTTTTAAGCTTCCTGACCCAAAGTTATTACTCAGACTCTTAAGGCCCATCTTCAGCACAGAGGCAC
The DNA here is from genome assembly GCF_000705375.1 of Tinamus guttatus. The sequence goes on along the minus strand of NW_010584451.1, from coordinate 54,980 downwards.
TGTGGTTTTTCTTCTCGCCACCCTTCTTAATTATCACACCTTAGTAAAATCCCAGTAAAAAAAAATGCCCCTGGCTTTTGCTGGCATTATTAATGCTGGAGGCCAAGTAGCTTTTTTAAAACAGTAAAATAACGGTAAAATAATTTTACTCAAAATACCACAGAATTTCTATACTGCTTAAAGTGCACTGGTTGGTTTAGTGGCCAAAACAGATTTCCACCTAGCAATAATTGTCACCAAAATTAGAAAAAAAAAATACATTAACTGAACGAATGAAATAGAGCTCAATTACAAGCAGTAGCCTAATACTCTTATCAAACTATTTGACCTCAACAAATGCATTATCAACTTGGATTACGACATTATCCAGTTACCAAACAAAATGGTTTAAAGAGCTGTGCATATAAATACTCAATCCTCATTCTGGAAAGCTTATAACCTAAATAGAGAAAAAAAAATGAACAACAATTATGCTCCTGAGCCATCGACCTGAAGAAGGTTAGAAGGGTTTGCTCAGGAAGGCAGATATTTTGGCAGACAAGGAGTACAACCTCTGTACCCTGAATGCTGGACCACGGCACGAAGCAGAAAGCCAGGCTTTCCTTTTCAATGAAATGGTCTTAAATTTAACCAAGTCAAACATGCCAGTTCTGAATGCCAAGCATTGTACAGCACCCTTCTCTGCTCTACACTGATCCCCTTTAAGAAAGCTCTTTTGGAGTTCCTTGAAGGATGCAGCGAATGCATAAATGTGATCTAGTCCAGGGAGCGTAAGAAGGGTTTTCAAAAATGTTTTAAGAAGGCTTCAAAGAAAAGTCTCTTCAAGAAACTGAGCTGTTATAAGATGATCAAAAGAATAAATACTCAAGTCTTCATACTGGAAAGAGTTCTCCAGCAGCGTTCTCTAAAGGACCTGTGTTACGAACTACACTGTTCATATATGAACAAATGACAAAATTATTCAGGATTGTCCAAGCTAAAAGATCTCACCCTACCAAGTGCCAGAGCAGAGAACGGAACAAATTCAGTGTCACCAGGTGGAGGGTGGAAAAAACACCTGGAAAAAAAGAAAGAGGGGACATGATACATGCCTTATAAAATCAGGAAGAGTAGAGAATGTAAGTTGATAATGATTATTTTTTTATATAGATATAACACCAATATGGTATGCCTTTTAGGAAAAAAAATGGAAAAGAAAGCATTTCTCTTCACAGCACAAATTAAAGGATGGAGTTCACTGTCACCGATGTTGCACAGAACAAAAGTATAAACAAGCTTAGGAAAAAAAAAGTCATTGAGAGCTATTAAACAATAACTCTGGATGTCTTTAAACTGCTGATTACCAAAGCAGAAGAGCACAGCAAGGGAAGAACCACCGTACCCTGATTCTAATACCCTTCCCTGCACAGCTGTCACACAGTGCACTTGGGCTACGTGTTGCTTTGGGTTGACCCAGTTTGGCAGTTTACATTATAATGAACTTTATTATGAAACTTTCATGATATATAAAATTGTGCTAATAATATTTGTAGATGACACAAGGAATTACTATGGCAGCAAATGCTGGGAGAGGATGAGTTTCTAATTCAAAGCAGCAGTCTCTGTTATTTTCTGTTTACTGTAATGTGTTTTAATATAACTAAATACGGAGAGAGTCAGGAAAGGCTATTCTTATAGAACAGGAAACTACCTCAAGGCCATAAGAACTTAGAGTTCAATAGAGAAACTGTTAGAGAAACTACCTCAGCACACATGTCTGTTCCATGCCACAGCATGAAAAGGTTAAGACTCTCTGGAGTCCAGAACTAGAAAGAAAAAAAAGAAAGATCCAAGTATAAACAAGGAAAGACTCTTGTCTCTGAAAAAGCCTTGGTAAGTTCACCAGCAGAAAGCAGTGTCCAACTCTAGTTTGAAAACAGAGGGACAGATCCTGAAGACCACAGGAGACAAAAATAATCCAGGTAATAGAAAGATGGACTGTTTGTACAAAGCATAACATGCAAGTTTTCTGCAGTTTAACAGAGCACAGGAGACAAAAATAATCCAGGTAATGGAAAGATGGACTGTACAAAGCATAACATGCATGTTTTCTGCAGTTTAACAGAAAGAAAGATGAAGGACTTGATTACTGAGCAGTGGTGTTTGTATGCTGGGAGAATAGTGGATAGTGTGTGACTTTTCACTTGTTGTCAACATCATGACAAGATGCAAAGCTGGAAGATGAATTTGCAGAAATTCAGCTCTGAAGTAAGATACAATTTCCAGCACTGTAACCAGTTATATTTTGAGAAAGGTAAGCAGTCCACTTGAAGAGATTAAGGCAAAATTTGGTCTCCCTAAAAAGAAAGGCTCTGGTCTAGCTCTTAAGAGAAATTCTTCAGTCTGTATATGGAATGGTACAGCTGAAGATAAACACGGGTAAATGGTGTTTACCCACTTTGATTTGCACAGAATATAATTTATCTTCTCAATTGCCTAGTTTGGAACACCTATCAATTTATACATACTCATAGTGGAGAAAACACCTTTCCAGCCATCCATAGACCAGAGCTCTTCTCAATACTCCACACCTTTTTATCTTTGCACTAAGAAATGCCTCAGAGCATTAGAGATGTTAAGGAAATATCAAGAACAATTCTTTTGCCTTAGTGATACATACAAACCTGATTGTTTTAGTCATGTATTTTTCCTTGACTATATCAAATACTTTTCAGTGCTACAGATGAGAGACTGAATGGGTAGTCAGATTTATAAGGGGAGAATTTTAAGGGGTAATCTCACAGGTGTCAGCTGATGTTTCTGCTTTTGTGTTTTTTCCTCGTGCAAAGGTTCACACTGACCACTGGATTTAGATCCAACAAAGAAATTAACACCAGATCAGCACAGGAGTTCCTACAGCATGGGACTACTTGGGTATATTTCAGCCATCCAGTTTCCATAGTCCCTTATGCTACCTTGATATGACCTATTCTCTGCCTATAGTTAATATCTGGGCAACAAGGAAGGGCAGAGTGTTGAAAAAAACTTCTCAAGGAGTTTTAAATAGGTTGCAATCTCTGGGCTTATTGTAGGTAATTTGTAGTACTTAATAGCTCTGATATACAGGAGGTCACATGAAATCATTTAGAAGTCCTCTCTGGATTCAATTTCGAAGAATTTATTAATCTCTGCCTGGCATGAGAAAGATAATGGCATTTCCTTTAGTAGAGCCTCAGTTGGTGCCAAAAGCAGAAGTCTGACTGTCATCAAATCAGCCAGTGAAAACAAGAGGAGTATTTGGTTGTTTATTTATTGAGTCATTCCAGCTTGATATTGGCTTTATGCCAATGCATATAGGTTCAGAGATAAAGAGTTATTTCTAACGATAGCAGGACAATCCATTTCTCCACAGTACAGCACAGATCTCTAGCACTAAATTAAATCCAAGATACACACGTAACCTGAACCTTGACTTTCACAAGGGAGAGAAGGTTCAGGAGGCAAGTTGGGACATATCCAGAGAAGGGTCATAAAGGTACAACGAGCCAGATCCCTGAATAAAAGTTTCACTGTCTTTCAACAGGCCAGTGCAGATTTGAACTTGGAAGGGTCCAAGGAAAAACTATTTAAACCCAGGTTTCAGAATGCAAAATGAACTAGTGGGACTGCTCGGAAGCCTGAAGTGGCATTTTTTTATAGAGTAAACAATATAAAGTAAATAAGGGAGAATGACAACCCTCTGTGTGCTCTAAAAGAAAACTAAAAGTCCCACTGGTGCGCTCTGCTTGCCTGAGAAGTACAGGAGCGAAATGTAAGCATGTTAAAATGCTGTAGCCTGGAAGGATTTTTTTTTTCTGTAAAGCAATGAAATGGTTCAACAACCTTCTGAGAAGGTGAAAAATCTTGCCTGTCTACATTTGCAAGAGAAGCCTGAATTACCTGCCTTTCCCTTTAAGCATTTTCAGATACAAATCAAACACAGATGGCCCATTATGTTTATGACCTCACTGTCAATTGCTCTAGATAGTGCATGCATTAATTATTGGAATATTTTCATAGTATACAACTTTTTAGTGTTCACATTGTCACAGATAATTTCAACTTTCTGATTAGAGGGAGATATAAACAGGGTTATTTATGAGAATTAATCTCTTGAATGCCATAAAAGCTTTGTACACTGTATTTTTTATAATGAATCCAACCTAAAAGAGAAAAAAACAACAACAAAAAAAAACCTGGCCACAGTTCTGAAAGTCAACATTACGTTAACGTTCCCTGCGATACATAAGTGATGCCAAAATCCATTACCATTGCAGTAAATTTTGATTATAGGAGTTGTTTGTTATTTATGTCTAGAAGATAAAGATAATATTGGGAATAACCCTCTTTTCCATGTGTAAATTACCTCCATAAAACATTGTGTTTTGTAAACAGTAAAACAAAAAAGAATACTTGACTGACATTTTCAAATTGTTGCAACTATTTTGGTTCAAAAAAAAACTTTCCGAAAGTGAGCAGACAATAGCATTTCTTTAATTCTAGTATACTTTCATAAGTGACTATAGACCAAACCAAGAGAGGTCTATAGAATAGCTAAAAGAATCCTCTAACACATAGGAGTAGAGAATAAATCATTTCCAGAATAGAGTTATCAAAAATAACAGTTTCCCTAGAAACAGCCGATTGATTGAGAGTTAAAGTAAGACTTAACTTTTCAAATGTTCATGAGCAGAGAAGGGACAAAACCGAGTTCCCTGCTCCCTAGGGGTTATAAAGGATGAAAAGTAGAGAATGGCCCTTTGAGAGGGAAGTTTTAGGGGGAGCAATCGGCAAACTGTGAGTCTCCTGGCCATATTCAACACATTATGATCTTTTAACACTTTGGGAACTTTTAGTACTCTCTATCAGTAATAAATGTGCCTACAGGCGTCAGACACCTCAAAAGTCAGATTTGAGTTTTGTAGCAAACTTTTGTCCTTTCTATTTTCAGGAACAAAATAAAGTTGCCTTTTTCAGCCATTTGAGAGGGACAGAGCCTGCCCTTTTCCCCAAACAGGACAGATGATAGAGCAAAAAAAGATTTTTCTTGGAAGTGGAAAGGCTTAAAAAACCCTAAGGTTTGGTCTTGTTACTATTAAAAAAAAAAAAAAAAAAGTATATCACCTGCAAGAAGCATATCTCTATCTAGAAAAAAATATGCAGCTTCTTTTACTTATATTTTTATTGCCTTGACATTTCTGCAGGGCCAAACTAGAAAGGGAATCCTAAATTTATGGGGTGAAGAATTAAATAAGCTAATCCCTCCTAGAATATTCCAGATGAGCCAGGAGAAAACATGCCTTTTCAATATTCCCATTTTCAGGAAAAAAAAAAAAACTCCCAATAAACCCCTGCCATCCAAAGCAGTGAGTTCGCAGGGAAGGAAGGGGAAGAAACATCTTATGGAAGTAGCCCAAGGGATAAATCAGTTCGCAGCTAACACATTTACACCTTTCTTGATTTATTTGAGGTCCAAAAATGGGTAATATGCCCTATTTGCTTCACTAACAAGCTTTTATATTTGCAGTGGCTCAAGAGCAGACCCGCTCCGTGTGGCATAGGGCCTGCACAGGCCCCACCGCACAGGCCATGCATGGGTCCGGGCACAACAAAAAGAAGGAAAAGCACCCAAAAGAGCCATTGCTAGTTGTTTTTTGAGGTAAAGTAGCAGCGTGACCCCCATACCATGGCACACGGGATCTCCCAGGCCCAGGGCGACATGGCACCCGCAGCCTGAGGCCCAGAGGGGCCTTTCCTGAGGGGAAGAGGCTCCAGGCCCCGACAGGAGCCTTGGGGAAGCTGCTCCCTCGCCCTGTGCACACCTAAGCCCTGTCTTCATCTGTGCTGCTTTTGGGTTTATTCCGGAGGCATCCGTGGGGGACTTTGATAAGTCAGGAAGCATCATATCCTGACATGTTTGTGGCGGTTTGCTTTGGTCTACAGGCCTTCACTTTTCCCACAGCTTGAAGCGCTGAAGTTTACACTCCTAATTACTTCAGATGATTAATTTTTCTCCAGAACTAGTGCCTAGTTCCCTGTTTTTTTTCTCCCCTCTCTTATCCAGGAGGCCAGGTCAGGCCTGGCCCTGAGCAAGGCAAATAAGGAAGACACCGGTACCTCTTGGCTGCCGCGGGCCTGTCCTGCTGGTCCCTGTCCGCCTGCCCCAAGAGAGCAGACGGATGTCCAGGACAGGCCACACACAGGCCATGTTTGGGGTGGTGGGTGCCCTGGCAGCACAAACACATCCAAACACAACCCGTTTTTCACGAATTCACAAAGCTGAGAGCAGCGTTATTTTTAAATGAGTGTTTAAGACCTACCTGTTATGTCACGTAGGGACTACAAGATAACGCAGTCGTCCTGGGTGATATTTTCCTTTCTTTCCTGCACCAAGAGTAATAATTTGGGCTAGCGTTTACCAACAGACTAGTCCTATACCAACTCCTTATGAGTTCAGATGCCACTAAATAGAGAGACAAGGATCTTCCAGTTCGCTACCACGAGGGATAACACTCCCTCGTGGTTGCCTAAATCCAAGGTTGAGGCAGGCCATCCAAAGCCATGATTTTAAGATCAAAAAGAGAACTATTCTAGTCAAACAGTCTGATCTCTTGTAAGATAAATCCACTAGACCTTCCTCCAATTTATGTCCATGACTAAGCATGACTCTGAACTCTTGAGCTTGGAGGCAGTGTAGACCCGAATGTGTTTGACTTTTTTTTTTTTTTTATGGCCACTGTAAGCAATAATATCCCAGCCTCTTCAAATTTGTCATACGATACTCCATTCACAGAAATTGGGAATGACGTGGTGCATGGAGGGTTTTCTTAAGCATTTGTAAGTGATTAAAGGTGACATATGCAAACATTTTGGTATTAGAGACGAGCTTAATCTGCATAACTCTGCAGTGTCAAAGGCTCCTTCTAGACAAAGAGTGTTTAATGAATAACTGTAAAAGGGGGCCTTGCAACTTTCTATAAATATTAGAATTTCTGTCTTCCTTTTGAAAAATATTAAAAGTCTTAAGGGGAATTACTGGTCCTGGCAACTAAGTTTAAACAGCCCTCAGAAGTTCCTGACACATTGTGTACAGCATTAGACTTTTGCATATGGTTCCCCCCACTTAAGTGCTTTGAGGTTGGGGTGACTGCAGGTCTGTAAGAAAGCAAGATTGATAAAGCAAAGCAATCAGAGTTATTTCCTATGCATGAAATTGATTAAATGCTTCACTAAATGGCTTATAAATTTGGCTCTCATATTTCTGTCACCCACTGCAAAGATTATAGAAACTCCATCTATAACCATGTTGTATACAATACCAAATTACAAAAGGTTGTAAAAACTAATGTTTTGTTTAAAGTTTTGAGCAGGACCATATGCCTTTGGTGACCTTGAGTAAGCTATTTTAATTCAAAACATTTCTAAGGGTAGAAGAGAAGGAAAAAAAAATCCATCTGCATAACAAAACCAAACTAATGCAGTTTAAAGCTTGGTATGGAGTATACTGTTTCTTACACCTAGAAAAAAAAATATTAAATCCTCTTATATTAGAGTATCATACTTTTATAGCTTCTAAATGTATATGGCATGAAAACTGGAAGACCATGTTTCCCCAGGTTGAGTTTGGTTCTCTTATTTTTATGAACTTCATTATCAAAATAGTCTGGAGTTTATAGGATCCCCTTTACTTTAGAATCAAAGTGTATTGGGCACTAGTCTTTTTAACCTCACAAAACTCTTGAACCTGCAGCTTTATTTTTTTTTTTGTGCTCAACAGAGTTTTAGTATTATCCCTTAAAATACAGATGAGAAACTGAGGCACAAAGACACTAAGAAGCTCAAGATCCCAAAAGCAGGTGGGAGCACAGTTTTCTCCAAACTTTGCTTCCCTTTCTTCACATGGGGCCCCATAAGCAGCTGAAGGACTTCTAGCAAGCTGCCTGCTGACATGTAGCTATGGAAGCACAGTAAGCTGCTAGAAAACTGCTCAAGAAATACTAAATTCCTGGCTTAGTCACATATATTATACCACACTCATTTAGAAACAGTTGCTGGTTGTGAACTGAATTCACACAGAATAAACTTTACACCGAGTCTTCTGTTATTTTAATATGTTGTATTGACCATTGGCCATTCTGGTATAACCTGATCTGGTCTGAAAATTTTAGCTAACCCAAACCTATCCAAATGTGGAAAAGTCAGATATTAAACACCTCAGGCAAAGTCATAGGTAGCCACACTAAAATAGGTAGATATGCTTTATAAATCCAGTAACACTGTTCCTTTGGCAATTGTGCATAAGCTATATGGGACTCTTTTAATATATTTCTCCATTTTACAGATGGAAAAACTATGGGTCAGCAAGCAAAAAGGATTCGCCCAATGTCGCTGAGCAAGTTCTCTGGTGAATTGTAGGTGAACTCTAGCTCTTCTGCTACCCAATGCTTTAAGAACTCATCCATACTTCCTTCAGTTATACAAATAAAGATCTGAAGCGATTAAACCTAAGTACTGAAACAAAGCTCATAGCAAGCAGGAAT
>NW_010584451.1:4660-39994 GCF_000705375.1 Tinamus guttatus | reverse complement strand
TGCTTTGTCTAGTACATTTACAAATTCAGAAGTAAACTATGTCTTAAAGATGCAGTATATGATCCTGCAGCCTTATATGAAGCTGGACACTGCGACTAGTCCCTATAAAAACAAATGTACTGCCTAAAGACGTTGGAGACCATTTTTAGTCAGGTGATTAAATACTGTTTGCAAGGCATTTCCATTTATAAAGAACTTTAATTGAAAACTTAATTTCTGATAACCTTGTAAGAAAAGCAAGATGTCTCAATTTTACAGAAAAGAAAGCAAAATGGGAGGTGCTGAACAAATTACCAAAGCCCACACTGGACCTCCATAAGTGCTTCAGAAATCCTAGTTGTTTGGTCTTTTTTCAGACAGTCAGAAATGCCCTTTCTCCTCTTACAAAGTATTATTAACACTGTCCTGGGTGGTTTGTAGAATGGCTCTGACTTGTCTCAAAAATACAACACTCCGTGGTGACACGGTTGCCTTCATTCCCATGACATACATGGCTAAAGCTCTTTCACCTGAATCCATGGTGAATATGGCCACGTCCGTATCCAGTATCATGTGTTGGATGTTGGTCTTCCCAAGGCTTAATTTGAGCTGTCAGTCTGAGCAAATGAGTCGTGTTGTGCAACAGCACGATAACGTGGTGAGGGTGTTCGTGCAGTTGAGCTCAAGATAAATATCGGTGAAGAAAACTGCCGTGTAGATGGTAACTCTGCATACTTGCTCTGTGACAAGAGGTGCCTCAACGTTTGCGTTGCAGTTTGGCCCGGGAGTGCCCTTTTGAAATGACATTTCCTGTCATCCCTCTTACCCTGCTCCACAATATTTAGCAATCCCCGAGCAGGTGGGCTGAATTCTGTGGATGGAAACTAAACCAGAAGAGGTGGTCTGGGGAGCTCCAGCTGCTGAAGTGCTTTCAGTTCACGGACAAATACTAGAGCTAGTCCAAGTAAACCTGTGACACGCAGTGACCTGGGACAGGGCCCTGCACTCCCTTCAGTGCACAGTGTAGATGTGCTTTTATTTACCTATTTACCAGGTGGGATCCCTACCCAAGAAGTTTTGAGAAGCTCGTGTATTTATGATAAGGAGGCCATGTGAAATAGCCAGAAAAACCTGCATGAGAAAATGCACCGGTTTACATATCACTCTCTTGGTTCATCTGCAGTCAAAACAGTTACGTTTAGTCTAAACTGCTTTGAGAAGGAGGTTCAACAGGGAAATATAACACAGGAAACATTTTGCCAAGGAACGCTACCAGTGCAAGCCTTTAAAGGTAACGCTCGGTACATGGCTACGATACCATATTCTGTTTAAACTTGTTCATCATTGTCTTCTTGCATGACAGCCCTGGCATTTAAAATATGTTAAGGGTGACACAATACTTTCACCTGGTGCAGACATATATCACTGGAAGGATGTTCTCATAAACAAAGTGCTGCAGGCTACGATCTTATCATGCTGCTCTTCCTTCTTCTCAGTTCACTTCAATGACAAACACGTATTTCTATTCTTTGCTCCAGTTTCTGGTCCAGAGGAGCCTCGTATTGGAACAACAGGTGATGTTGCAAATCAGGAATGACAAGCGTTGGTGGTGGCCTGTGGAGGAAAGCAACAGCAAGGGCAGCGAGAAGGCAGGACGCTTGATAATGCTGTGAGTGGCACACTGATTCTAAACGGCCCTGCAATGCTACAGTACAAGTAAAAGTTTACTCACGTGCCTGCCTGAACATGCACATTTTTGAGAAAAACGTAAAGAAAAACATTTACATGTAATGAGCTGACTCTCAGTGTGGTTCGGCTGAGGTGCTGGGCAGACACTAAACCTCCAGATGGATCACAGGTAAAAGACTAAGGCTGTTCTAGAGGAAGCTGCGGGTGATAGTTCAGAAGAGAAATTCCCTCAAAAATTATCAGGCTTCTAAGGATGTTCTTGCCCTAATCCGCTACATCCTAGTGTAGCTCTACAGGACTTCCCTTTCCTCCTCTCATCCCAAGCTCATCCCTTGCTGGGTCTTTCTCCTTGGATAGCCCAAGTTATCATCATCAGATTATTTAAGAGTTAATCATCATTTTCTGTTTAAACACACTGGTGTGTGGACTAAAGCTGTGTAAAATTCCCTGCTCACCCTTCCTGAGCTTCTTCCTGTGACCATGTATGAAACGGGACCTATAACTGCTGTAGAGGAGGGAATGCCTTTCACATGTAACCCTGTTTTTCTTTCAGGTTATCCAGTTATTTATCTGAGCATATATATGACCAGTAAAAAGTATTGTTTCTTGCCATATACAAATATCGTAGTGAGAATGAAAGAAACCTAAAATGTGTCTGAGTTCAAGTTTATGGAATTTCTGCAAAAATGTGTGCATTTTACAATATCTTTGTGCTAATCAAAATGCAATTTTATTTTTCTCTTATTTTATAAATGGCAGGAAAGTATTTTTCTGTCCTCTGAGTGGTTTTAGGATTCCGTTTAGGATTCCGCTTCATCAAAACCAGTTGTTTCCTGTGAGCCTTTCTGATTTTTTGGCCTTTCCAAAACAAAGTTTTAATTGAAAACCTTGAGGCCAGATCTACTATTTTTCCCTTCTATTCTGCACATAATCCACTTCCTCTGAGTGGTTTTAGGATTCCGTTTTTTCCAACTTGTTCTTTGGCTAACTGATAAAAAAACAGACTGTGTCATTTGAGATGTTTCTGTTCAGTAATTTCAAAATAATTCACTTTTTAAGTTTCATTTTTAAATTAAAATTTGAAACCAGGGCATATTTAAATGTAAGAAAATATTGGTAATGTAGAAAATGTCTGGTTGCATATTTGGACTGATTTTTAAGCATCCTTTCTATTTTTCTTTAGATTGTAAGCTTCATCAAAACCAGTTGTTTCCCGTGAGCCTTTCTGATTTTTTGGCATTTCCAAAACAAAGTTTTAATTGAAAAACTTGAGGCCAGATCTACTATTTTTCCCTTCTATTCTGCACATAATCCACTGGTATCATTATTTCAGTATCTCAGTGTATTTTTTTTTTTTTTTGGAATACCTTCTGAGGTAAAATGATTGAGAACTTGGCAAAGTGAGTCAATCCAACATTCAAAATTTTGTATGCTGTTAAAATCATCCATTCTGTTGTGCATTGATATAAAAGCTTACATTTCTTGCGGCCTGCATATATATGGTCCATTGCCATTTCTATTCCTTTCAAATAGGACTGATCTAAAATACTTCCAACGTGTCAGAAGAGGCTTTGCCCAACTATTTCTTTGCCAGAGTGTAAAATCCACAGCAAGTTTTCCTGTTAGGAGGATTCCATCCTATAAGAAAAACACACCTGATATTTCAGGGGAAATTTTCTTCTTTTCCATCACATCAACCACAGAATTCAACACCAAATATCACTGTTACTGACTAATGTTGGTAGAGGCCCATTACAAAAAATAATATTATTTTTACATACAAAGAATCCCTTCCTAACATATGATAAGCAACATCCTAAAAATAATAATTCCTCATCCCCTAAAAAATACTACCAAAATTATTTTGAGGTTTATTTGCCCAAGGCTTATGTAGGCATTTGCCAAGGACAAAAGTTGGAGTAAATTCTCTACAGAAAAGTGTTGAGCTTGGAGTGAGTGCAAGATCGTGTCGATGTTTCGGTTCATCTTGGAATAGGAGACCCCCCTGCCGTAAATTTCAAGTGGTGCTCAAGAGAAGGAAGGATTTGTACAACATGAAAAGCAAGCGTGCCCATGGCCAGGGGCCTAACGCTAGAGATAACACCTGGTGCTGTTGCAAGGGGAGTGCAGGTTGTCCAGCAAATCCTGAGTTTTTGAGCAAACTTTCAAACCAATCATCTCTCTTATGTAGGAGTAGCTGCACTATGTTAGACCAAAAGTCTATCAAGCCTGTGTAATTCTTCTCCAGATATATTTTCCCCATTCCCATCACTCAGTGAATTAGGCAGAGGCTGATAGTACAAGTTAAATAAAATCGTAATATTTAATGATATCAAGGAACTATCTTCCATGTATCTCCAGTCCTTTCTGAATCTGTTTATATTTACACTGGTCTGTGACAGTAATTCCTGCAATTTAATTATGTGCTGTGCAACATTACTTTGTTTCGTTCACTTTAAACCTTTTTTTGGTCCTTGTCCTAAAGGGGTAAATAAACATCTCTCTCTTCACAACCTTCTTCATAACAACTGTCATTTTATAAATCTCAGTCACCTCTTCACCAAGCTGAGGAGTTCTAAATTTACACAGCTTCTCCTCCCATGGAACTGGATATGCTACAGTTATTCACAGGACAACCATCATCAAACCCAGCTGTTGTTACTGAGAGACTGAAGATCTTACAAAAAAAAATAATAATAATCCTAAAGGTGCAAATATCTGAAGATCAGGCAAATCTTTAAAGCCTGCCTGAAGCAAAATCATGCAATTAGAATCATGCTCATAAGTGTTAGAGTCTTAAAACATTAATAGATGGTTTTAATGGAAGAAGTTATTAAAATTTGTCCTTGATTTGCATTATTACATACTGCATGCACTATAGAAAGCTGCATCCATGAGAGAAGTACAGTGCAAATAGTCTAATAGAGTCTCTTATTATCTGAGTTGGAACTTTAAAATAGATCATGCTTTACATTTCTGCCTGTATTTTATTTAGTTATATTTGTCTTCTAAATTGATAAGAACTCCTGTTTTTACATTAGAAAATGAGAAGGAGGATAAGGAAGTGGCTTTAAAAGGAGGGAGAAAGATTGAAATGAAGCTTTAGAAAAGTAATATGAGCATCAAGAAAAAACAATCCTCCCCAACATATGTAATTTTTATCATATATTAGGAGTGTTACGGTTCTGATCTTACTCTCTCATAACCACTATCAAAACTCCTCTAAACTGCAGTGTTTCTGTAGATGATTTAGGAAGAAGTTGCCTCAAATGTGGAAACAATTATAGGGAAATTCATGATTCATTAGTAAACATACCTTTTTTTTGTATTTCTGTTACGAGTAGACTATAATTTCTGCCTGTCTAGATGTCATCTTTTCTATTGGGCATTTCCCCTCACTGATGTGTTTATAAAATTGCCCACATTTCATTAGCCAGTCATCTCCCATAATCTTGATGCACAAATGTTTTCCTTAATCCAGTAAGGAGCTTCTCCCTAAGAAACCTAGGGTAGGATTAGGCAGTCACAAAGAGAAGTTCATTGGAGTCAATGGAATAATTCTCATTGATTTCAACAGGGTTTTGAATAAACCTGCATGGGTTAAAAATACCTATAATCACAAAATGGAAGCCAGATTACAGTGATCCTATTCCTCAACTGAGATATTTAGGAATTTTGTATTCTTTAGAATCCCTTTGAATACTTCTAGAGTGTGACCCTGACGCACAGTTGTTGAAATTAATGTTTAGAGCTGAGCAGAGTTGAATTGTTATTGGGCAGTGCAACTCTTTAAAAATGGTGTCTTTGTTTTCAGAAACTCCCTATCATTTAGAACAAATGTGCCAGTAAATTTCCCCAAAAATAAGAGTAGTGGTACCTATAGAGGTCCTATAGACACAGAAAAATGTTCTGTAGCTTCTGAACCTAAAATATTATGGTTTAAAAATCAATGATTCGTTTTTCAGCAGGTTTAAGTGATCATAGTGATGATGTTGTGCCTCTTTACAAGATACTAGTAAATTGTCTTGCCAGTAATTAAGACTATTCCCTGTGGAATAAGGACCAAGGACAGGAGAATGTATAAGTTGCTATTTTCTCTTCATAAAGGTGTGGTAGACGGAAATATTAATGCATATAACATATACCCTGCCTACAGGATTGCCAGGGGACTAAAGAAATACTATGCAGAATAATCTTGGGAAAGGCACTTCTTATTGGAAACTAAAACTCTTAAAAGTACTCTGTAAGTTTCTCTTAATTATAAATGACAAAAATGAAAATAAAGCTTTAATAGGTATGGGTTTGAGAAAAGTTCAACTTTCTTTAAAAATCCAGAGCATGTTACACTCTCCTGAGTTTCTCAAACTCAATTATTTCACATTATTTCATCCTAAGAGAATCTCCATTTTTTCCCCTTTCTGTACATGGTTTTATTATGTCTATATCCCACAGCCCAAGGAAACAAATGTAGTTTCTATTAGTCAGTAGGTAATGAAAATAGTCTGATGAAACATCGCAATTTTTTTCACTGATTTTGTAGTGTAAGTTCCAGAGGAGAAGGACAGTTCTTAATACAATAGTACTTCCATGGAAATCCAATACAAGCTATGCAGTCTGCCACAGAGCTGCGGTTCTTTTAACATAACAGCATAATGAGTCTTTTCCAGTATTACTTTTCTTTGAAAAGTGTTTCCTTTCCTCAGCATGGAAAGTGCATCTCTTCTGATCCTTTTGAAAATAACTTTTTTAACAGTTTTTTTAAGAAAATACATATTTCAAGTAGTATAGTTTCAGGTCTGAGATCTCAGATGTTCATGAAAAATGCTCTGACCTATGTATTATGCTCATGATTTTCTCAATATGAAATGGATTTTTGAAATCACTTGTTTTTAAACTAATTGCTTTAAATCACTATGGGGATGGTAGGTCTAAATTCCATTTAACCAACCATATAGCTGATGACCAAGTCCCTGTATTCTCAATTCAGGTATTAAGGTTCCACTATCCCCAAAAAATTTTAGAAATAGAGTCAATTAAGAGAAAAAAACTATGGTGAATAGTGATGATTGAAATTTAGATGCATTTGTTTCAAATGGCCTATATTTACAGAATAATCTGGACTGTGATGACATTAAATGAGCAAATATTTACTGTAGATGAAGGCAGCTTAAAAAAAAAGGAAAAAGAGCAAAAGGAGAGAACACGTACATGTTCGCATGCTAGCAGGTGCATGTTCAACACATGTTTGTATACTATAAAATTATATCCAATATCCAGCAATATATTCCTTTGTGTTGTCTGGTGTCAGGAAATGCCCCCCCAGCTTTAGCATTATACCTTACACTGTTACATCATATTTCACAAAGTCAACCATGGAACAAGAAAAAAAAATGCCTTGGAAAACCAACTATCCCAAAGTTGCAGTAAAAACATTTGTCTTGGGATGTGGGACCTTAACTCATCTAAATGTATTTAAAAGCCCCAAACCACCTAGATTTAAAAAGCAGCACAGCAGAGGAGAGTGAGCAGTACTGATGTCCTTATGCTGTTTTCTGGGGACAGTGACAGAGTCTTGTATTGAGATTCTAATTCTGCAACCTACCTGTGAAGAGTAAATGAGAAATACACACATTTTCTTGCATGGAGAATGAAAAGACCAGTGCACTAGTCCCATTTGGTGCATGTCAGAGGTTTGCAGAACTCTGGAATTTTTTTTAGCAAAGCAGATGTGCTAATGGATTTGGCGATGACTGAGCCTCTGAGAATCGGGTCTTTTGCCTGTATTATTCTCCTGCAGACAGCACGAGACCTGTGGATCATCTGGCATTTCATACTTGCAGCTAATGTGGAATTTGTGAAGATAAAAGCAAGCATTAGTAATAGAAGTAACACTGCGGATACAAATCAACTATATTTAATGAGAAAGGTGCAAATCCACATTATGACTCAGATATGTATTAACTACAGCCTTTCTTTAACCTAGAGAGAAAGAATTATATCCAAGGGATCTTATGTCAGAGTTTCTCTTTTCTTTGGCAGAAGTGATGATTAGACTAAAATTGGCAATGGGTTTTATCTGTAGTTGGGGAATGTATGATTTAGTTCATGCAGTTTTAGCTGATAGGCCACTCTTGCTTCAAGAACCTGAAAGGCAATAAATACCTGTTCATAATCAAACCATGGAACAAGATAAAATAGAGCTATGAACTTAAAATAGAGCTGAGGACCCCGTCCCTGCTCCTTTGGCCTGGGCTGAGCTGGCCTGGTAAATCTTTGGGGAGATGAGATCTCAGTGGGCATCCCGTGCTCTGTGACTGCCCTCCGTGCTGGGAATTCTGTGCTTCCAAGAGGCTCACGAGTCCAGGGATCGCAGCCGCCCTTCATGCTGACAGCAGATGCTCTGTGCTGCAGCCCGGGCTGTTTGCACTTCCAACACCGCAGCCTCTATCAGCGTCACTAAAACAAATCTATTGCAGAGCGTGTTGGTGTCCTCTGCCTCATCTAGTAGGAAAAAAAAATGTGTTTGGTAGCTAGACAGAGGCGATCACCGTTTATATGGCAGTTTCCCTTAGTCCAGGGAATTCAGCTCTGCTCTGCGGTTTTCTGAGTTTTCTTTGTCAGTGTCTAACAGGTGGCTGCTCTGATGCCTCTGAGCCTACAGTTTGATGCCTTGTGGCTTTCTTCCTGGCTGAGAAATGCCACAGATGGAAATGAGCAGTTTCGTCTCTTCCTGCCAAGTGTACAGTGAGCAAGAGGTGGCAGCCAGTGCCGCCTGCCTTGAATTGCGGAGCAGGAGTCACACGGGAGGCCTGCTGGGTGGAAGCAGAGTCTGGGAGCACGAACACGTCCCTGAGGAGTGAGGGGATGTGGAAGAACACGCTCCCGTCCTCAAAACTGGCCCCTTAGTGGCTACGTGACTAAGTAGGGAAACCAGTTTAACACCTCATCACTTAACTGCGTGATCTCGAGGCAAAGCTGAGGCATACCCATGAGCTCGGAGATAAGATTACATTATCAGCACTGTAGTCGTGTTCCAAAGATTTTCTTGTTTTGCATCCCAGAATGTGGCATCAAAAATATGGCGGGATTCTCAGTTGCACAAGTATTAACTTATAAATTCTTCTACCAAAGAAAACAGCATCTCTCCCTACCCGTCTTCCTGAGTCCTGTTGGAGCATGTTCAAGGCTCCAGTCTAGGTCAGATCTGTCATAATCTAAGGGCTCCTTTGGTGCAGAATTGTATAATCGTGTAGGAAACACTTTTTAGACCGAAGATCCAGAGCTACAGATGAAGCACCTGCACGTTTCTGTGTAAAGGCAGGATGGCATGCATGCCTCCTGCAAATTGCATTTTGCATGTAATTTAGATCAGTAGGTGTATATATTCAAAGAATAATCGGAGGTATATAGAAAAACATGTATTAAGGGTTCTTAAGAGAGAAGGAAGTTATAGATAAAGGGGCTAGAAAGGAAAGAGAATAGACATAGAGACAGCTAAAAGAATGACGGGCTTGACAGGCAGGAGTCAGGTAAGACAGATTCAAGGAGGAAATCCAAGTTGGAAAAAATGTGTCTCTGGCATCGAACCTCATATTCCTATCCTAGCAAGATTTAATCACTCCTTTCCCATCACTATCTGAACTGCACTACCGATCCCATCAGCAGTTTTCTTTCTCTGTGCAACATCAATAGGAAAATTCACTCAGAAGAGCACTGTTTTTGCGTGCTGGATTTACTGTAATGAGAGCGCTGGCATACTGGTTTATTTTAATCTTCTCAGAAGGAATACCTAAACTGCGGTGAGGTCATGGCTTAGTAATACATAGAAAGACAGTTATGCAGGAAAGTAAAAAAAAATCCTATCATTTAGCAAAACTAACATAATTCGTGCCTCTCTAGTTTGTTGGACAAATTAAGATGTGGGATTTTTTAGTCTGTTGTGTATTTTTATTGCAAAAAGCAGTGTCATTCATAGCCTTTTTTCAAAACAACTCACACACAAACCAAGCCACTAAAGCACTAAGTGTTCCATTTGGAGCAAGCATCAAGAAGTAATCTTTATCCACTATACATTCCCAATCATATAATGTCAAGAGGAAGGAAAAAACTCATATGATAACGTGAATGTCACCACACTGCGTTTGTTAGACCTTCCGTGTCATTCAGGGCTGTGGAGGCCTCACTGAGATTGTCCTAATCCCCTTCTCTTCCAAGGAGAAAAATCCTTGGGGCATCCCCAGTGCCATGATATCACTATTTCATAGGCTGCATTTGTGCCAGTGGAGTAATGCCAGGCATGAGTTTAGACCATGACATTTCAGGCAATAATGGTGACTCGGAGTGTGGACCTTCCATAGTTATTCTGATTTTATATCCAGACTTTTCCACTTTGTTTGCTAAGTGCAGTGGCAGGCTTAATGATATAATTCTGAAAGGTCTCTGGATAGATTTAGTACTGGAAAGAAATACGTGGACAGATGGAATAAGATGCCTTATTTTACCATGGCCAGTGCATTGTATTTTAATGTGATCTAATGAACTTCAAAATGACTCCCCAGCGTGCTTGCTCCCTAGGTCAGAGGGGTTACTTTGAGTTTGCCGTCTTCCTGGGTTCTTGAGATAAATCCCTCCGGATTTGGAGGGTCAACAACAAAGTGCTGGTAACAAATACGCTGCTGCTTTAATCTGGTGCTACTCCTTCTCCGTCTCTGCCGTGTGGGTTTATACGTGTTAATGGTTACACTGCTCGCAGTTCAGCAACTTTAGGGCATCAATGGCACGCAGCTTAAAGCCAATTTCCCTTTCATACCTGGAGACTGAACATCCTTGGTGATCTGTGTGTCATAGCGGATGTCCAAGTTTAGATTTGCTCACTTGGTGATCTGTGTGTCATAGCGGATGCCCAGGCTTGGATTTGCTCCAAGTGTTTAAGGGCTTTCGTTACCCAAAAAGGAGAGAAAAAAATAATAGAATGCATTGAAACCATGCACAAACCATGTGCTCTAAATCCAATTGCAAGCAAACAACCATCTCTACATGCAACTAATATGCATAGATATAAAAAGCTTCTCTATCCTAATAATGCCTGGTCTGTGGATTTCTATCTATAAATTGTAAGGGATTTCGGCAGGCTTAGAGGTGGAGAAATGGTTTAATATTGCATTGTTTAAAATTATAGGACTTTAAATTGTTTAAAATGATAAGCAGATAGGGTTTCCATGCCAGAGTTGAGACCTTTGTTCTCTTATTTGTACTAAAATTTCAGCTTGAGCTCACATTGTCATTCTATACAGACTGCTTTCCAGACAAGCTAATTTGTCTACCTGTGTTCCATTTTAGGTCTTGATTTTAATTTGAGGATGATTCCTGCTAATACCAAAGACTGGATAGGACATCCATTAAAAGTCTACACAGCAATTGAAATGGAAAATTCCAAAAGAAACCCTATTAGAGTTTTTCTCCATCAAATCAACATTACAGACTTCTTATGCATTTCTTAATTAGACATCGATATTAACTGGACTGTTGCATGATTTAAATCTAGCTCTTAATCTCAGCTATTCTATGCTGCTGTAGTTTTTATGACATCCAACTAGCGACTGCTTTATGCATTAATCTATCTGGAAAACCACCTTCACATTTTTTTGTCTTTTTTTAGAAGAATAAAGGCCCCAAGAAGGAAATGAAAGCTTTTGGGTTCAGCCATTAGTAATTTTCTGCTTAGTATTTGAAAAATTGCTTATTTTAATTGCTTCATAGAAGAAAAAGATATCAAAGCTAACGTTCTTTCTCTCCAAACTTTGTAATTATTTCTCTCAGACTCTTATTTGAAATGCCTTGAAAGGATTTTCATTGAAATGTAGATTTCTTCTCTTTCAAAAGTACTTTTATTCCCTGGCGTTTCTCTCCTTTTTTTTTTTCTTTTTTTTTTTTTCTGGTTACTTCCTCTCTGGCTTTAGAGCAACAATGCGTAGACTCAGGTCTGTGGACACTACAATGTGTGCCATACATATGTCACTTAAGTGCCATCACTTTTAAGGTGACTTTGCCATGTCCCAAGGAGGTGGCAATAATCTCTAGGTTTTAGACAGCACTTCCAGCCCAGGAGCCTCACAGGCTCTTTGCAGAGGACACAGGCAATGCCAGCCCCCCTTGGACAGGGAAAGCAGAGCAAGGAGACATGAGATGATTTGCCATTCTCTGTCCCATGGCCAGCACTGTCTCCTGCGTCATCAGCTCCTGATCTTCCCCTTTTTATGACACCTAATATCAAACAATAAAGACCTGAACCTTGGCTGCTAAAAAGGAGGCTCTGCTGAGAGTAGTCATGATAGCCCGAACAGCATCCCTGATTACAGTGATGCCTGAATATCCCTGTTAGGATCTACTGAGCCCCTGTATTATTAAATTCATAAGCCAAAGTCTTCAAAAACAGTTGTCAGTTCTACATTTCCAGATAGGATTTTCAAAAGCATCTGAATTACATAGATGTATTGGCTTCAGTGGGGCTGGTACGGAGAGTTTATTCAAAAGTGCCCTTAGTAGTCACATATGATCAATGCCCTAATCAATCTCTATGTCTAAGCTCTATATTCCATTTCTGGAGTTTGCATCAATAACTGAACCTAAATAGAAACAGAACTGATAATCCAAATGAAGTCCTTCAAATACAAGTGAATATGAGCAAAAGTATTCCTAAGATAGTGCTAGACAAAACTGCAGATATTTTGCTGAGGAAATTTTGCAGTTTCTCAGCATTTTCTGTGCATTTTTTCTGTGTGGAGAAGCAATCACACAGACACAGAATACATAAAATTCATTCCCTCCCTCTTCCAGCCATGTAAAACTTGAGTGATTCAGAGTGATCTGTGTACCAAAACTAGATGTCTTTTAAAAGTGAAAATCAGCAGAAGCTATGTGCTTTATTCAAAACTACTGGCTTCATTTTTATCTGTTGAGCTATATGAAGTCATTAGCCCCAGGAAATTTTAAATATGGAATACATTTGGTTTCAATCAGTGCAGATTTCTCTCTATCTCCCCTACACTCACATTAGAGATGTATTATCCTTAGGTTTCCTCCACAGACAATGAAGAACTCATAGCTTTGATACAGATTTGGTGTGTCACTGTCCTACTCATTCTGAAAACTGCTATGTGTGTATGTATATTCTTATTGATATCAGCACTAAAATCAAGGGAACGTAGTGGAAAAGTGTTATAAATGTTATCTGAAATTAAGTTTGGGGCTTGTGATGAAGTCTGCAGACTGGTTACATTTTCTATAGCTCTGTTTCCAACAGTACAAGCTCTGAAAAAACCTGGGAAGGAATTTACTAACCAGACCCTGTACTTAGTTTAAATAGTTGTATTTAAACATCAGTAGCACAAAGCCTTGGGATCATTTTGGGCTCGTCAGTAATCCTTGATGCCAATATAGCAATAGTAGCAAAAAGTTCTTTATTTTACTAGGCATTTTCGGGAAGCATTCTCTACTCATAGATTGTGATCCAGCCACAATGATCTATACATTCATTACACCCAAAGTGTGCCTGTGTAACTCACAGCATCTAAAGATGAGGCAAAAGGCACATTTATTTACAGTGCAGCAATTCTTCTGCTCAGCAGAAAAGGGTGCAGAGAAAATACTGGCCTAAGTACCCTTTGGTTTATTCTGAATCCCGGGCGATTTCTCATGAGAGTTCAAAAACATCTTTAAGAGCCTTAGAAGAGTGGAGGTCTGGCTACCTCAGGGTCCTTAAAACATAGCTGTTCTCCCCAAAAAAAAAGTGGACCAGCAGGCCTAGCAGAGCTATAGTAAAGATCATCATTTAAGGGAAATATTCACAATGGGGAAAGAGAGAGAGAGAGAAAGAAGATTGAAATGAAGCTAAAGCATCCTTAGTATCAGATTTCATGAAAGATTTTTTTTTCCAGGAACACAAAAGGAAATATCAGAACAAGAAAATGAGTTAGAGGAAGATAGAGAGGGAGATGTTCTATTAAGCAAAGTTACTTCTTTACTCCTCAAATTTACAGTCTTGATAAAAATCTTGGGATGAAATTACTCAGGATTTTTAACATGCAGATGCTACAGTTTTCAATACTAGGCCCTAGATCTGGCTAGACAGATTACCTTCTTATCCCCATAAAGAAACTTAATTATCCTTTTAGTATTATCATAGATTCTTTCAGTCATTTTCTGTACTGCTTCTGGGGTCACTCAGTAAATACAACTATTTTAGCTACATTTTTGTGATGGCAGAAGATCTCCAAATATGCAAGTCTTTGCTGAGCTTCTTGAGTAAGCAGAAACTTGTCATTTTCTCAACACGATTCTGGAAGCGCCTAATATCTCACTTGGAAAACTTAGAATGATATTTAAATGACTGATCTCTGAAATAGAATAATTCCCTCATGAAATCCAGGATGGAAATGGCTTCATGATCTAAAACACACCGTCTCGTATCACAACAGTTGCAGCAGGAGTGAATGCATCTAAGCAGTTACAGCCAAAATGACTAAATAAATTGGTTCAAAGCAGCAGTAGTTACACAGAGGGTCATATATGCTGCTAGTATTGAGTAGTCTCTAGACTTTTGGACACTTCTCTGATTTCATCTGTAAAGACAACTATAATGCACGTTATCTGTTATCACTACCTTCTATATTTCAACAAAACTACCATAGAGTGAAACTCTAGCCAACATGGAAAGATTGTGTAAAATAATCCAAGACTTACAAGTACCAAAGAGAATATGGTAACATGTGTCTGTTCTGTCTGAAGGTCATTTTTTGATCTTATTATTTTTGTAAAAGTTTTGATTAAATAAGAAAGTTTCAAATAAGAAAGTAGATAAATGCTACAGTACACTAAAATATAAGTAGCATTTTTTAAAAATAAGCCAATTCATCAAAATGAATTCAGCTAGTGTGTTTTGCTGACTTTCTTTTGAGTGAAATGCTAAATCTCAAAAGGCTGACCTGGAAAAATACTTTGAAATATAAATGATGTTGCCATGTATGTATGTATGTTTTATTGAATTGAACGGGCAGTCTTCAAACACAGTTTCATGACTAGGCTGGAATTAAACACAGATTTTTATACTCTATAAAACACAAATTGAACAAAAATCCACTTACACTGGAATAGTATTCATGTTTCATTCACATCTCTGCATGGAAGTTGCTTCTTCCCGGTGCAACTTCTAATAGTAAAAGCAGAGTAGAATGGGATGATGTGGTAGTCCCAGCGCCGTCATGGTCTGTCTGTCACACCACAAGCAGAGGTTAAGATTTCCCTACTGGAGAAAAGACCAAGTTCTCAGTCACACCCAAGCTACAGTTTTTCCTGATGAGTGTATCACTCTCAGTATCTCCACCAGACTGACAGAATAGATAATCTCTTCTCTATAAATACAATAAACAGTGCTCCAAAGGGCATAGCATTTATTCAATTAGTCATTTCACTGATTCAGAATAAATATAAAAAGGAAAGATGTCTAAATCAACAAGCAGCACATCCCAGGATAAAGAGTTCTAGGTTGGGTTCCCAGCTCTGCTGCTGAGAACCAGTTATTTTACCTCTCAGCCTAGATCCATCTGTTTGCCTCTGTAAAGCAGGTAGCTCTTTTTGTAGGGCTCTTGCTTGGAGATTGTACGATACTTAGCAATAAAACTTGGCCCCTTGGCCCTGACTCTGTGTGACAGGCAAACTAGTGATGAAAAATCATAATAAACTCTGAATAAATTATGTATTGTCTTTGTAGTGAACCAAGCCTTGAGCATTGTGATCTGGGAGAATTCCCACTTAAAAAGCTCCCTAATATAAACATAAATCGGATCCTGTCACGTGAATGGACTGCATTTACTGTACTTTTCACTTACCTTCTTGTTGTTCATTTTCTCCATTGACTTACAGCTGTTCCCTGGCTGTGAGCAGGAACTGGGCAACAAAACTTGCTATATATAAAAAAAGATGAATCAGCAGACATTATCACAACAATATGAAAGGATCATGCAAACAGCAAACACAAACTTCTGAATATCTCATGATTCATATTACAGACAAGGGAGAAATGGGAGAGAGGATTTTTGAACAGTAGCAATGAGTTTGGAGAAACACTGGGTTTTGAGACCAGAAGAGAGCTGGGATGGGTTTGGGTTCAATTCTTGGTTTGTCTGAGTAACAGATGTTCTCCTTCCTGTAACTTTTATAACATTGAGGTTGCATCTATCACTTACGAAAAGGCAGCACATTGTCTCTCTTGTTACCAAAGATCACTCCTTCAGAGCCAAGAAAATGAGCTTAGCATCTCTGCTCTAAGATTTTGAAAGTGTTTGAATGGTTCAGCTCAGGAGAACCTCTTCCCCCTCCTGAGTTCCCAAGAGCTCCAGCTGTTACATTAACAGGAAAAATGGGACCCAGATTTCAGAATACTCACTCCGCTTCCCTCAGAAAAGGGGAGCTTCGGAAGTTGCATGGAATATCCCCTTGGCTACCCTGTTCTTTCTGATATGAAAAGCAATGTATCCCATCAAACCAGAGCACTTGCTGCCTGCTTCATCCAGGAACCACTGGGGAAGGCAGATGGTGCCTAGACTTTTAGGCTGTTAGAAAATAAAGCAGTTCACACAGCAGCTGCTTGTTGAGCTTGTCCACAAATGTGGATCATCTTCCCAGAGAGATGGAGTAGAACAGAGTAGCGCAGAGGCAGAACCATCATAAGCAACCTCATAGATGTTCTGCTGGGAGGAAGGGGGGATTAATTATTGGAAAAATATCCCCACCATTAAGTGAAGAGCACTGCAGCTATTGCAGCACTGTAACAGTGAGCTTCAGTTTGTCTTTAAGACATCCATCCTAAGGATGTTGCTGTGTCTTCTTATTTTTTTTTCCTAACTCTTTGATTCCCATGGGCTAGCAGTTGCCTTGCCTAATGGAAAGATTCTTTAGGAGGACTGGCTAGCCCCAGGGATTGGTAATGCAATCTCATGCCTTCCGTGTCTCAGCCATGAACCCATGTCAAACAGAGTTTGGTAAATGACCAATAACCCTTACCATCCCAGGGGCTGCTTGGTGACCTGTGTGAAATGAGGAGGGTCATCTCTGTGTCTGTTTACTAGAAGGCAAGTGTCAACC
This sequence comes from Tinamus guttatus, assembly GCF_000705375.1. The sequence continues at coordinate 23,185 of NW_010584451.1, read as the reverse complement.
TCACTATAAAAAGGGACATAGTCACTGCTCATTATCACCCAATTTAATGTTTTTAAACAAAGGGCAGAGAATAAGCTCAGGAAACTCAGCTATCTTCTCACTCACAGACGGTGGTCCCAGTACATCAGGGCTTGCAGTACATCCATGTGGACAGATGCATTGTAGCAAACCAATCTGTGCTTCTCCCACAGGCAAAAAATCTGAATTCCAGACTGGTATGAGTGGTCATAGTTCTCCCCAGATCAACACATAAATACACAGGAGCAGGTGAATTCTCAGATAAAGTGCACTGCGCTGGTTACTCGCTGTGTTTGGAAGGGTTGGAGGCCAGAAGTTCACTCCAGTAACCATTCTTGCTGTTTTCTCCATGCATTTACTCATTTTAAGGTCAGACCTTTAGCATCAAGAACCTGTTAGAAAGAGAAAGAAGAATTGTTTTAAAGGTTGTTTCCATTCTGAGGGTTACTGTGGAAGGTCGGCAAGAAAAGGGAAGGACAGGGGCAGGTGAATACTTGGCCAAGTAAAGAAGAGTTGCCCCAAAATTTCAATAAATTTGCATAAAGCTCTGAATCCTACCTAAAAATTCTGTGACCTTATTTTTGCCCAGAGTGCTTCTAGTCATCACAATCATTTTCTAGCCTTCTTGTGCCATAGTAGTGATAACATTGTCATTGTCAGTGATGAGCTACTGTTTAATCCATGGTATCTTGATTAATTGCATTAAATTGGTATACCTATGTTAATTAAACAGGAGATGGCAGAGGCAGCTTTCATTTCTTATTCTTTTGTGTAGATCATTTCCCAGGGCTTCAGAGGTTGTGGAAAAATAATAATACAGACACATCACACATAATATTTCAGCTCAGCTGATGAAGCTATTTTACTTATACAGTGATCCACAACTCTTTTTTTGCATATCACAGTATAGGCTTAATTGCCATGCTGCTGCTGCATGACAGCTCCCCACACTTTCTTTTTTTTTTTTTGTATTATTTGCAAGTTGTAATCATGTTTTCCTGTCATCCTCAAGCAATGTGCGTGCAGGCAAATGCCAAGCCTGGAAAGGAAATTTGATGCGTGTCCATGAATTGGAGTTTTCAAACTTTGGCTGAAGATTAGTCCGTGTAAACATAGCTCTGCCCCCTTCATCTTGGATAATTGGTCACAAATGCTACTTGACACTTCTCAAATCAGACACTTTACATACTTCTAAGCATAGCTGAACTTTTTTGGCAGGAATTAATTTGCTTTGCAACTCAGCCACTCATTCCTGGCCTGATCCCTCCTCCAGTGATTTCAGTACGTCTGCCAGAGCGAGAGAAGCAAAGAGGCAGGACCGGCGATTTTTGCTAGCATCGACTCGCCTGGCTTTGTTGACTCCATCAGAAACACAATTACCCCAGCTAATGTTCTGCCCTTTGCCAGCCTTGATTAACAGTGGGATTTTTATCTTCAGAGCACTCTCTCTATTCCAGTTACTGTCTAGGTTGCATCGCGCCAGGGGACACGTAAAGTAACAAAGAAGGCAATATAGTGTCATCAGGAAATGCAGCTTCTAATACATCAGGACCTTCCATGGCAGCATCAGCTTGTGTGGGAGATAGCTACAAATGCTCTCCACCCCACAGAGAAAATTGTCTCAATGCTCTCCTGCCCCTCCAGCAAGCCGTGCTTGCTCCAACAGCACATCTTGGGAGCAGAGAAGGGGAATCCTGTTCTGAAGTACTGATAAAACTGGAAGTAGTCACAGAATTTCATGCAATTAAACAGCCTACTCTTTGCTCTAACACTACTGTGAGTTTACTGACCATGCCTGGGTACTAGAAGAGCTAGGCAGACCATATTCTCACTTACAAGGGTTGACAGGGCTTAGGAAGCATTACTGCATGTAATCCCAGTAGTGTTTTGGGACAGGAACACATTCCGTAAAGATTTTCACAAGAAAAATATACTTTATCTGGTGATTTATTTATGTCCAGTCTCTGGACTCAATGGCAGTTTATCATCATATCCATGTACGCCCATGAATAATCAGTGGAAAGTATCTCCATGTATTCACTGGACTGTTGATAAGCTGCAGCTTATTAAAAACGTTTGTCACTTTGTTCTTTTGAGCTATCAAGAAGGATGTGTCCAAGTGTGCCCCACTCATGCTGGTTTATTCATTCAGAAAGTAGAGAGAAAATGATGAAACTGTGTCAGTCCTAGCAGAGGATGGGGGAGTTTATGGGCTGCATATATTACTGTCTTACTCATCACTAGTGCTTAAATCTGTGCACTAGATTGAGCCTACACAATATGCTCCTACCTGCAGAAGCGATGGTTGGAACTTCACGCTCCAGGTATGTTCCACGGGAGCACCAAGCACTTGCTTGGTCACACACTCACATTGGCTCGTGTCGTGGTGCTCCATACAGCCCAGATCGCTGCAGAGGGCGAGACGAGGCAGGGGCCAGACAGGAACACTTGAACTGTGCGTCTCCGGGCTCCGGGATTCCGAGCTGGGACTGGGAGCTGAACCAGGCCTGGCAGCACACACAGCCCCAGCTGCATCAGCCGTTTCGGTGTGTGCTTGGTCCCCGCGCTGTTCTGCCCTTGTCGCAGCCTTGTCGTGGTTCATCCCTAGAAGAGAAGGGTGTTGGAGTGTTATAAAAGATATGGCAGCTTCATGGGGGAGAGAGAGAGAGATTCAGGGCATTCTCTTGCCCTGAATTGCCCAGAATGACTGCTTGCCCTTGAATTTACCGTGGAATAATGGAAAAGCAAATATTCCAAGCCAATAAACCTTAGTTGTTCATAGTGTCTTACCTTAAGTTAAACAGACAGGACATGTCTTGCTTCCTCTTATTTGATTCTGAGAGTGGAATCACTCTGAGAGTGGTGGGTGCTGAACAAGGCACCAAACAAGGCAGAGATGTAACACAGTTCTAAAACCTAAGCTAAGAGCAAGGCTTAGTTTCCATTGCTATTGTATGTCACTGTAGCTTTCGGGTCCTACGCATTTTAAAAGAACATATCTAGTGAAAGAATAGAAGAGTATTTTTTAAAAAAGAGAGAGAATTGCAGGTTATGGACTTGCAGTGCTTGCAGTAAAAGAAGTAGTATTGTAATTACAGCAACAGAGGACTCGTTTATATTGTTACTAAGTGCAAATGAAAGTGGCACTACCATGTATGGGAAGAAAGTCTTGCACAAGAAGGGACAAATAATTTAGCTGGCATAAAGAACTGCTTCCTGCAATGGCTAGCAGCACACATGCATTTTCCACACATGTGCTCCCCAGGTAGGTGTGGATCTGCAATGTCCAGTGATTTAGGAGAAGCCACTATAGGTCGCTAATGTCGGGTACAAATGGGAGTGAGCCAAAACCCAGAGGAGGATAAGACCTCACACACACGAGTTGGTGAAGCCTCAGCCCTCGGACGAAGCCTCCTCACCCAACATACTGAGAAGGGGCTGCTCTCATTGTGTCTTTGAGCTTCTCCATAGTCTTCATTAGATGAAAGCAAAAAAATATCCCAGACAACTCTGTGAACTTGATACTTCACAGGAAAAAAACCTTCCTCATACAAAAAAAAATGGACAAATTCAAACTGTTGCCTTGTCTAAAGTGAGACTAAAACAGAAGATGATGATTTTTTTCATTGAAAAGTGGAGTCTCTATTTTGAATCAATATATTTCAGTTAGGGTTTCCCAAACACTATTAGTACAGAGGTACCTCCCGTTGTAAATCTGCATTGCCTCCTGGAAGACTTTTCTGAAAGTAAGTGAACTGTTGCTTGAGTGGGTAAAGATTTACTTGCTTAATGCCTGGTGTCATCAACAAATTCACGCTGGCAATGACATCCTAGTTGTCTAAGCTAATATATAGCTTTGCACTCCCCTTGTTTTTCTTCCTATTCAAACTTATGGCTTCGTGTCAACATCTACCACATTACAGCTGAGTGGATGAAGTGATAAATTAATGCACAGTTTGTATATAGATAATTAGAAGCCCAGCTCAATACATCATATATTTTAATATATCATCATTATGTATATATTTAAAGGCAACTAAATAATATTATTTCTTCTATAGCTCCAGCAATTCAGGGCTCTGACACCAGGAATGAAATGTGCTAGGTATTTTGGTAGAGATATTTTTTCTAAAAAATCATGGAACTACTTGGAGCTTAAAATATTTCTGTACCAAGTTGTCCCTACTTGAGAAAAGTCTTGTGACAGGAGTAAAACTCTGTGTTTGACTGTGCTGCAAGAAATAAGATGATACTTAATTATGACAATTCAAACTCATCTGGGTTCTTTCAAGTATAGAGCGTATTGATTTATAGTGCTAATACAGAAAAGGTGGAATTAAAAAGCTGGTTTATTTAGAAACTTACTTATTCCTAAAACATGTCAGCCCAGATCATTTTAAATATGATTTTTATCCCAGGGGAATTACATAGCATTTCTGAATCTCAAGAACTGCTTGTGTCTGATAGTAAATAAACAAAGTACTAGATTTTTTTTTATTCTTATAAGGATTTCATTTTTTTTTCTGTAGAGGGTGTTATTTGTTTGGTTTTTGTTCTTTTGTGGGGAAGGTGGATTATTGGACGATGATATTTGGAAAAGAGAGATTAAGAGCACCAGAGGTTGAATTCATGACCGAATCTGGTCAGTATATACTTATATGCCACAGTCTGTAAGATTTGTGGCAAATCAAACCAAGTTTCTGCCAGAATCAAAAACTTGTTCTGAAAAGAAAAAAAACAGCAAGGGAAATCCATGCCAGCGTTTCAACCTGACAAATGAACTTAGGAAGTTGAAGATAATCAGGATTGTTTAATATTCCACAGTTTTATAATTCAATACTCTGTGGACAAAAAGATCAGAGGGCTGCTGAGTCCAAACTTTTGAATCTTTGGGTCAATATACTTCTCATGTCTTCAGCATTTAGTTTAATTTAGGAGGAAACAGTTCTGAGCTAAGATAAGATCTCAAACAAAATTGACATGGACTCACAACATGGTCTAACATAACAATTTAATCTAACCTGTGCTTCTCCTGAAAGAAAGCTTATTAACTATGGTATGAGTTCACCTGCTGCTTTTAACATTTGCTTATTCTCTTTTCCTGTGCAAATTTGGATTATGAGAGCTTCGCTCATGGTAGACAAATGCAAGTTCCTTTAGCAATAATGATGCGTTCAGTCTGGGTTCAATGGCAGTCTTAATGAAGAGTCTTTGGAGGTCAAGCATTTGTTTGAGTTGAAGAGAAATAATTAAATTTAAATTTCTCAAGTTAACATGCGATTATAGCAGATATGATGAATTTTTCCTATATATTCTCCCTTGGGCATAAAAATTATAGAAATATTCTCTAACCTCTAGAATAACAGTTATAGGGCATCTTAAACTTGTCATTTCAAAATCTGACGTTTCACAATGGATTATTTGGTGAGAGGAAAAGCATGTTTCTTGTTCATAATATTGTCTCAGACTTTGTTGGTTGTCTAATGCTGAGGAACAAGGAGAGGGAAATTGTCCATGTTGTTACAATCCATGAGCAATTATAGTTTGAGACTGAAATACTCAAATGGAGAAATCCAGCCTGGATCTGGATTTTGGCCCAATCCTTACCATTGCCTCATGATAAGGACCTACCAAATTCCTATGGGAAATCCTATGTCCCCTATTGCTCTCCCCATCCCTAGGGAAACAACCAGAGCACACGTTACTGTAATTCCCAGCGAGGAAAGAGCTCAAAGCTAAGGGGCAAAGTGCCCACAGACAAAGGTGAAAAATAGCAGACTTCAGTGAAACTACCCTGGAAAAATATCAGCTGTGTTGCTAGGCTTTGGAACACCAGCTTAGACCTTTTCATACAGTGGAAGCTTTCTTTTTCCTTTGTTTGTTTCTTTTTTTTTTCCCTCCCCTTTCAGTAACGTCCAGTTGCTTAATTCCATTAGAAATCCGCCAGGGTAGGCACCTAAATACCTTTAATAATCTTGTCCTTCATGCCTGTCAACATCCTGAGGCACCTAACCACCTTTCGCGGTCTGGCGTGAAAGCTTGTGAGCGATGCAATCGAGGAGGGAAACAAAAGAGAAGTATCCCTATTTGCTGCCCAAGAATCCACAAAGAATGCTGCTTCAGCTCTGCTCTGATTTCTAATTAGATTATGAGTGATGTAGGACTCTAAAGCCAAGCTGGAGTTTGTGCTAGCACTTTGCATGTATGAATGACAAAGGGACACCACTTTCATATTGATTTAAGGGAGCGAGTGGAAGAATGTTTAAACATCAAGTGCCTTGATGCCCCAGTATGCCAGAGCACCTGGAAATATCAAATTAATTCCAGGTGTTCTGCCATTAAGACAGACTCGCCGTTTTTACAGCCACATGCACAAAATGTGGCTCCCAGTTCCACAAATAAAATCTGAATGGTTTCTGCCCCTACTGCCTTGATAACTCTGGCATATTGCAAGTTCTGGAAAGAATTTTAATCTACGTAGTTTTTAAATGGGGAGGCAAGTGGTGCGTGTGGGGGGGTGGATTTTAAATATGCTGCATACAATTTGTGATGGTCATCTCTAAAATGCAGCTCCATTATCCTTTTCCATTTGGAATGAATGAGGCTAATTAATTTCAGGCCATACTTGATGAGGTCAGCACCATACGAAGGGTGCGTGCTAGACATTGCTAATCTCTTTCAGCTGAGAGTGATGAATTAAAGATGAAGCATTCCTTTGCAGGCCTAATTTAGAATGTATATCAAAAACCTACAGCAAATAATACTATACCCTACAACAAAGGAAAACTTGTTCTCTCAGGCTCCCATGTAGGGTTGATTTTAAAGGCATTTTCATTTCACTTTGGAATTCCAGCTGTGGATGGGTGAAACAGTTCAGAAAATTCAAGCTTTCTCTCTTTCTATTGCTTTTATGGACAAAAGTAGCAAGGCAGGGGGAGAGCACTAAGGGGAGAGAGAAACTAGTCAGTGTTTGATCCTGTATATATTGTGGTTGTGACTCCGTGTTCGACGTTTAGGAAAGCTGACGGGGTCTTGCGTTCCCCAAGTACCTGTGATGTGACCCCCCTCCTCAGCACACGCAGGAATTTTATCAGCAGATTTTCCGCGTCCGAGGGGAAGGCAATCGGGTGTCCCATTTGGTTAAGATTCATCCACGAGGGGGGTTTACTGAACACTGCAGGGGTTTGCCGGGGAAGTGGGTAGTGTCTTGTCCATCCAACAAGAAAACGGGAGCTTCCAAGTCAACATAGAGCTGCATTTCTCTATACGTCTTTGCTCTGAAAAAAAAAAAAAAAAAAACACCATCCTGAGCAAAAGGTCTCATCACATCCATGAGTGCAAAATCTAGCAGGGAAAAAGAACCGGGTAAACAACCACACCAGGTCTCGAGGCAGTGCAAATTGCTAGAGATCCCGTGGATTTTCCTGCAGTTTTGGCTCAGCCGATGTTGCCACCTTTCCTTTGGTCAGAAGTCCCACTGAATTCACTAGGAGTTTTGCCCGAGCGAAGGGGCTGCCGAATTCATCCCTGTGTATGGCAAGAAATGAGCCGTCACTGTCATTGCAGGAAGACAGGGACTGGGAAATACAAATCCATCCACTAAAGGAGGGGCTGGAAACAAAAGGCCACCAGCTTCCCCACCACTTTGTTGCTTAATACCTAGCAGTTTCTTGCAATTCTTGACAGGTTACTGCCAAGCACTGGGGCTCCCAACTGGTGGCCATAAGCGGCTGCTGTCTTTGTATCCCAGTAGTCCTCATTAGAACAAAGCTGCTTCGAATTAAATCCAATCTACATGCCGAATCAATCTTTCAACCCTTTGATTGCTTCTGAAAATATTTATATTTCTTAATAATGCACATTTTGTCCCACAGCCTGTGATTAAACCCAGACAAGGTCCAGAGAAGCCTGAAGTGTGTGTGGAAGGGGTTATTCTGGACAGGAAAAGAAAGATAAAGAACACAGGTTTTTCCTATTGTGGAACCATTAGCGTGTATAAATCTAGCAATTTCAGTTGTATAAGCATCAGAGTGGGCTTGTAATAAATACAGATTGGGTTATTATACTAACCAAATGGAGTTTATGGATTATGTTCACTAGTTCATATTTCTCAGCTACTACAGTCTAAAAAGCTTTTTGCTGCACTTGACCCCATTAATATTCTGTATTAATATTCTCTTTACATGTTTGCGGGAAAAAAAAAGTTAAGAATCCGCTGCTGCTCCCTCTAAAACAAACATGTTTAAAGAATCATGCCCTCCAAAGAAAAAATAAACACGGGGATGCTGTGGAGGAACTGTGTTAGAAGGGCACGGACTGCAGCTGCCTGCAATCGGCTCACTTCTACTTAAAGTTAATAACTTCCATCTGATTGAGAAGCTGGCCCTAATGCAGAACATTTTCTGTGTGAAAATTAGGATGTTACAATGAAAGTAATAGCTGCTACTATCCCTTACAGGTTAATTTTTTAGGTGGTAAATTATAAGCTTTGGCTTTGAAGCCGAAGAAGGGCTTTGAAGCTGCTCGTTGGGGTAAATAGCATATTATTCCCTTCTCAAAGTCACATGCATCCCAGGTAAGATACGGGAAGGAAGGATGTGTCCCTCGGCTGAGAAAGAGACCAGATGGGGGCCTGAGCACCAGGAATTTGCCGTTGATTAGGAACAGGGCTGTGGTTGAGGGTGGAGATCAGATAAAGGCTCTGTACCTGTCTCCCTCCCTGAACACGAACGGCTGCACTTGTCTATAACCAAAGGGAAAAACTGACTTCCAAAAACATGCTACAATAAATGCCCTTGGATAAAGTAGGTGCCTGGGTGAGAGAGAGGAAAAATCGTCAAAACTAAAAACACATAATCCCTATTTAATATAAAATCATTGTCACTTGCACATTGCAAACACAGTTTTTGCAATGGAAATAGAATGGAATGGAAATATACTTTTTCCAGCGGGCTAGTAAAAGCTTGTAATAGTTTTGCAAGCTCTTTCACAAAGGAGAGAAGGAAATATTCTTATCTAAAATACTATTCAGAGATTCTTTCATCATATATTTCATTATATTAAGCTGTCATTTCCTAAATATGTTTGAGGGAGTATTATTATCATATGTAAGCCCTCAGTCTTGACAGCTATGTGGCATTAATATAGGATTTGGATGCTCAGCCTTTATGGTAGGGAGAAGTTTATTATCATTCCCAAAAATAAAGGGAGAGAGTGATGACAATAAACCTCTCACAAATAGGGCCTGATCCAAAGTCTAATGAAATCAATGAAAAATGGTTTTGGATGAGGCCCGCGGCAGAATGTTATATTGTCCAACTCGGATTTCCTGAATAAACTCTCTACTGTTTGAAAAGCCAGATTTCACACAGAATTCGGAGTTTGTTACCAGAAAAAAAAAAATAAATAAAGCTTTTTGTGTAGAAACTATCAAATGTATCCTTTAGTGAACACACACATACCATGGAGGATATTGTCTTATTAAAGAGTTTAAGCCTAAAGGTGTATGCCCATTTTTAAAAGAAATTTTCTGATTGTAGATAACTGCTCAATTTGATTTAGTGTCCAATGATAGTGATGGGGTTGATAACTGAGCATTCATCGGTAATTCATCTTGTGCTAGTAGAAATTTACAGCAAAGCAGTGCTTTCCCAACACTGACAAGTCCTATTAATCTTCTTCAGACACATTTCAATAGGTGTCTCCATCTGTGCCCAACATCTAAACACTCTGGCATCACTAGGGACTTAGAGACACCTTCATTTCAGGTTACACCAGTGAAAATGTGATACTAGATTGTACTCTATTTTTAACCTAATTCCCTCTTTTCATTCAATTAGCCTTTCTTGCCTGCATTTTTTTCTAGTCATGTGTAACATCCTTTCCCCAGGAAGAGCTTAAAAATAAGATTTAGTTACTTAAAGAGACATAATCTGTCAGGCTAAGAGCAACTAAGAGCTCAAGACATAAAAGCAGCAGAGCAAAGCTCACGCATGCAGCGTGCAGACTGAATTGGCAGCCACAAAAACCGTCCTGTCTAACCTGCCCACAATTTACCTGTCCTCGTGCAACTCTTGCAGGCACTGTTGGGTTAGGGAAGATTAGGACAGGTCTGAAACGAAGTGCCCTAAGTCCGGCTTTCCAAATGCTAAAAGAATCATGGAATATTTTTGGTTTTGAAATCCAGTATATACTGAAGCATCCCCGTTCGTTCAGGCTGTACACAGATCGCCTCCACGCATCCCCACGTACATATACGGCTAATGCATGAACAAACATAGCACAATCAAATTACAGCAATAACATTCATGGGTGGATTAGGTTCCAACTTCCTTGCTTATCATTAAATGTAAGTAAATCACCAAGCACATGGAAGAGGTAGGTTGCAAAAACAAGTGAGTTTCCACTCAGACCTAAATGTTGTTTTTTCACTTTCAGAGCTGCGATGAGTTTGCCAACAGCAGCGCAGCTTTAAAGATGATTCATTTTAAAAGGCTTGCTTGTTTTTTTTTTTCCTCTTTGCATTATTGCTTAAAGGAAGAGCCCGTGTACCACCGTCTGGGTCCACGTGGCCCCTCTGGCCCTGAATTTTCTCCCGAAACGCTGTGAACAATGAGCCGTGTCTGTGCGCGGGCAGCAGCGCTCTAGAACTCGCCTTCAAACTTTGTTTCTCGCTTTATGAAGTTCTCCTGTGAGTCATATTATAGATCTAAATGACCTTATTGTAGGTGGCAAGTTTAAATGTGCCATATTAATAACTTGTTATCCAAGACAAATTAAGTCCTTATGTGTCAAAAGCACTCTGCTCTGGATTACCTACAAGACAAGTATTTATTGAATAAACGTTGGATCCAATTTCATTTTAATGTGACTGACTGTATGCTTCAGCCCCTTAGAATAAGATAAAAACACTCAAACCTGTAACTGCGTTGCAACATTACACCTAACTTGTCTATTTCTATTATTGTCTTTTTAATGTGGGATATTAAAAGCATTTGGGTTTTTAAGGTTTTATTATTATCATTATCATTATCATTATCATTATTATTATTATTATTACGAACAAGGAGAGAAATAGAAAGTAAAAAAAAAAAAAAGACTGGCATTCAGCCTAAAGAGAAATCATTGAAACAAATTAATCCTATGCCGTTTAAATTGACATGGTAATCCATCATCAGCAAAGGGAAACTCTGAAAGCAATCTAGAATCTGCAGTGTTCTTTCACTGGCCCTCAGGCACAAAGACAGATAGTAAAAGAGGAAGAGAAAAAAAATCATAAAAGTTAGCAGAGCCTCAGAAAAGGGAAGGGGTAGAGGGAGCAGCTTTCACTTTTTCTTGCTTTTAAATGTCTAGTTCAGAAAGAAATGCTGATTAACCTTCAGCCGTTGCCTACTAGCATTTACTTCTGTGTGTCACATCATCTTCAGCTGCGGAGATATGAGTAATTTCAAATAGTGCAGAGCCCCATCCTATATAAACTCTACCATTGAAAACTGCACCAAACATCAACTTTGGCATTTCTGCTTACAGAGGGTCTTTTATTAGCCTAAAAGTGGTCATTCCAAATGATTCCAAATGGACAATAAATTCTATCTTCTTAGCCCTGGGAAAAAAAAAAAAAAAGAGCACTGGACTGTCCTAGGAGTTTAACAGTAGGATTTTCATAAAACTAGTATGGAAAAGCATTTTTGTTTTCTGTTTTTTTCTCTCTTTTTTATTTCTTTCTCTCTCTCTTTTTGTCTATCCTCTGCTTTCTCAGCAAGGCTTCCCACCGCAATATACATTTCACGAGTTTTTTTCTCAGTGCAGCTTTAAATAACTAAAGTGATGAGACTTCGTGCACCTTTAAAATTTTATTATACTTATGGTCAGAAGAAAACATAAACCTCTTGGGCCTTGAAAGGCAGTTGCAATACAGCCATTATCCCTATAATGTCAACAGAGCTACAAACCTATCTAGAAATAAACCTTTTAAGAACAGCTTTCCCTGCCTTGTGTTTTCTTTTAAGGTCAGTGGTGCATCACTTTTTGGAAATGTTTCCCCTCTCTGGCCAGGTTTAGCAATCTGAAGTAGAATATATGTTACTAAATGAATAGGTTTAATTTTAGACGCTGAAAAAATAAATACGAGAAGAGAGCTAGGGCAGGAATAATACCTTTCAGTTAGAAACAGACCTAGTATAAAGCAAAAGTCAGAACTTTAGTGCCAGGGGCAAAGGGGTGAAAGGCTGCCTAATATGAACCATATCCAACATCTGCCCTATTTTAATTTAGCAGGGATAAAGTTTCTTCTTTTTTATTATTAAGAAAACTTTATGTGGCAGAGAAACCCATGAGCTTTGTTATCAAAACTGTTTTATTGTCACACTGAAACTTAGAACTATTAAGAGTTTGAGAGGGGAAGAGATAAAAACTCTTCTCCCTCCTTTTTCACCCGTCACAAGCTCAGGTTGTAGTGCCTGGGATGTCCTTTTCACGTCTTTATAAAGCACTGCACTTGGGTCTCTGGTATAAAGGGGAGGTTAATTGTCCAGGATGGGTCCAAATGATTGATTCTCTGGGTTAAAAAAAAAAAAATCTGAAAATATAAAACCAAATATTGCTTAGAAGCCGTGCACAGGAGTCGCCCTCGGGGAGGAGGGATGGTGGTGGTGCACAACAAGTGTAAAGGGCGGCTGGACTGGGGATCTGGGTGATAAATAGCACAAACTGCACGGGTGGAGCATGGGCTTGGTCGCTGTAAAAGCTTCCCACCTTGATGATGCAAAATTCTCATATAAAATAACAAAGTATACTAAAACATATGCGAGTGACTAGGAGAGTAAAAGAACAAATTGGTTTCTGACAGAAGAAGGATGAATACCTTCGGATAATCTAATGTTAGAATTTGATTGAAAGCATAACATTCCTTGAAGCATCAACATGCTTAGGATCCAAAATATGGTTATTTTATTACTGGTTAATACTTAGATCAAAGCTAAACACTGTAGCTGGAAGGAATGTTCTCTCTGGAAATAAAATTCTATGTAATTATTTCCTATTAAAAACTAAAACCAGCCTTAGATTCAAATTTTTTTGCTTTCTAACATGTGATATAATGCAAGCTTGTCAAGGGAGAGTAGACATATCATTTTCTACTGTTTGTTGTTATCCATTTGCTTTTAAGTTTTTAGTTGAGCTTTAACTCTTTAATGTGAAAATTATTCACACATATTTTCCTCAGTCAAAAGCACTGGATTATTTTGCATAAGATTGATTAATTTCTTACAGAGAGAAATTATAATTTGATATAAACTAATATTATATCATTTTAACTACAGTCTGTAAGCATAAGGAGGGGAAATGTAAAGAAAATGATATGGAGATTGATAGGCAGGCAGTGGAAACTTAAACCCTGAAAGCAGACAAGTATGAGTAAAGCAGCTCATCTTAATTTAATTCAAGACATGGAGTTTAAAATATGCACTCGAAATATTTCCAAGAAAGCTGCAACCTTTCAGAGGAGAGAGATAAGAATGTATTTTAATTATAAGGTTATAAATATGCAATTTTTAACAATCCCCCAATGTAATATGTAATAATGTTCAGATGCAGTTATACATCTCTCTGTCTGTGTGCATCCCTCTGCAGGGTTTGGGGGCTTTTTTAATTTTTTTTTTCACAATAGTTCGATCTCTGTTTATGTCGTGTCACAAATAGGCCCTGGAAAGCAGGAACTGCTAGCATAAATAATCCATCTTTCTGTATTTTTAAATTACCTTGGAATAAATAAATAATGGTGCCTTTTTACAACTGGTGGCTTAGCATCAGAAGTAGGAATCTGATATATTTAGACACATAATTTCAAACTTTCTAATTACTTCTGATTCTGCTAATTATTTTTGATAATGTGACTCAGGAGTCAAAAATAAAAGCTTTAAAGAGTTCATTGTTAGGGCTGTTGAATGGAAAAGGAATCGGATATAAGGCATCAAGTATTACTCGGGTTTAATTTTTTATTTATTTTCACTGACTTCTAAGCCATATTATTTCATAGAATGATGGCTACAATTTAATTCTATATTCAGAGCTTGTTAAATAGGGAAGGAGTTGAGACATTCAACTGGGATATTGTTTCCTAGCTCAATTAGTATCCAAAGAATCTGAAAGCAGAATAAATAAATCTGAAGATCATAGCTAAACAAACTTACCCAAAAGTACCCACCTCTCTCAGCAGCTCCTGTATTTCTGCCTTCTGACTGGGACAAAAAAAAGCAGTTCAGATGCACAGGTTAAGGCTGGCGCATGGCAACGTTTGTGGGAATTACAAAGAAACCTGTATTTCACTCAACAATTTCATTGCTTAAACATATAGTTTAGAAGCATCTTTTCCTTAAACATGCGGTTCAATGGCATTTTCTTCAAAGGAGCAATTCGACGTGTTAAAAGATTTAAGAACAAAGAATGTGCAGCAAAATGCAAATTTTTACAGTATTATACTGTGTATGCAATTATGTACGTAGGCAGATAGATATAATTTGAGAGTTATTAACTTTCAACATCAGTGATGTATCCTGAATCAATACAATGTAACTACCTATTAAAATATAAACCAGGTGTGTTAGCAGACAAATGCAGGCTGAGAAGCTTCTTCTAGATTTTTTTTTTTTTTTGGATTATAGCTCTACTGTGGATGAGAAGCTAAAGAGATTTCTGACGGTCCTAAAGATGGAGATTGCTTTCTTTCTTTTTTTTTTTCCATAATACCTGACGTTTCTAGAATGTTTCATTTCCCCCACATTGAAGGAAAAAAAAGTAAAGGAAATGTGAAGGGAATTAATTGTCCCACAGGATTCCGTATATTTAGGCACCTCTCAGTGTATGGGGAAGAAAAGTTCCCTTTCATTTCCCTTTTCCTTGGCACCAGGGGAGGGGAAGGCAATAGGAGGGAGCAGAAATCCTTCCCAACCTGGCACCCCCGTTGCAGCTCCCACTATTGCAGCTCCTTTTCTCCATCCCCCAAGCACACACACACTTTAGATTAGCGCAGTTAACCCTGGCTCTGCGCTGGAGAGGGAAGGGTTAATGAAACCGAGCTCTTTACGACCTCCAGGGTCAGACTCTTCCTATCTGCAATCTAAGGAATTAGGTAAGGAGGTTATAAGATTATAGTGAAAGGAGTTATAGGCCCTCGTAGCCTCACACCTGAACATATTGGTCTAATCCACTGGGATTCTTAAAAATCGCTTCAGCTATGGAAAACTGTTAATTAGGCTGTGTCTATCCCGAGGTTTCCTGTTGCATTAGTGATCCAGCAGAGCTGCCTGAACTCTGCGGGCTGACATGAAATGCAGTTAATGTGCCTGGATTTTCCCTCTGCACAGCTCCCAACAGCAGCAGCCCCCGACTCCGGCAGAAAGAGGAGTTTGCACGAAACGCACCCCGAAATGAACAAAAGTCTTGAAGTTTTTTTTTCCCCCATCCATCCCCTCGTCCTGAGTGACCAGCAGGCTATTTGCAGCTGTTTCTAACTTCACTGTTTGTTTACAGTAGCAAAATTAGCACTTGGAGGAGAAGTGAAAAGCTCTTTTCACATCAGTTTTCCTCGCCGGTCCCCAGTTTTAGCAAGTTTCCCTCCCTGCCAGCGAGCAGCATCATTTAAACGGCGGCTCAAACTTTTCCTGCGACCCAGCTCTCTGCGCTCACATCCCATTTGTGTTGAAGAAAAACACCCGCAGAGAAGGTAGCGTTTGGACACGGCCCAAAAATCAGGGATTCGGGACATAAATAGATAAATAAATAAATAAAATCCCCAGTTTCCTTAAGGAGACTGTTTTAGCCCTGCTTCTTGTGCCTTTTGGCTTTAGCACATTTGCGTGTCTCGGGAGAAGTTTTATTTCCTCTGCCCAGCGCCCTCCGTGGAGCCTCTTGCACCTGAGCCCCCCTCCAGCAGCAACCACTTAGCCCCAAAATTTTTAAGCCCAGGCTGAACTTGGCCATTTTGTCATTTTCAGAAACGCCGCTTTTTGGTGCCACTTGTGGTCTCCCCCGGACGGCAGTAATCTGTAGATTACATATTACGAGGCTTGTCATTACATGGATAAAATGAGGCGGTTAAATGCTAAAATCCATTTTACTCACCACATTTGCTTGGGGAGGGAGTTGGGGCGGTAGGGGGGAAGAGAGGGGAGAACAACTTTGGACGAGGAGGATTTGAAAGCCTCGCATCAGAGGAGCATCTGCCCTCGCTGCTGACGCTGGAGCCCTCCCTGCCTGCTGGAAACTGGAGTCCCCTCAACTTGGTGTCAAAGCCGGGCGGCCGCTGCCTCCGGCCGTTCCTTCCCCTCACCCCCATGTCTTTTGTCCCCATTTTTTCGTAGTGTCTCGGGCATTGCTCTACAAGGGAGGGTAGATTTTCCCCTGCCTCTCCTGTATCTCCTGCGTAGCATTTCTACCCCCCTGCTCTCCCCCCGCGCCTGCCTCTTTCATGTGTCCTCCTGATTCCCCTCTAGCTGATGTGATTCTTTGGAAATGTGGGTCTGATCCCGTCCCTACCTTTGCCGGCTCTGATTAGATATTATTTTTTCATTGGCTCTGCTACAATGGGTTCCACCCTTTAATCTTTCGGTAGATTTTCCCCCTCCCGGTATAACCAAATCCATGAAATTCACAGCCTCTCTCTTTGACACGACTGGCTCGTCTAATCACTCCATATCGATTTCCCTAACTCTTTTCATCCAGCTCAAGACACATCTTAAAACACTCCAAGCCAGAGTGTGCTCTTTGCTTTATACACACTAATAAAATGATTTACCCTTCTCTCTCTGCTCTCCTCGCAGGAGAAAATCGTTCAAGTCCCGGCTATTTGTGTGTGATCAGTAAATATTTAGTGTGGCGACATCTTCAGCTCCTCTCCTGATCAATACGCAACCCAACAGGAGGTGGACTATTGTCCGGGAGTGACTTGCTGAGATCTCCTTTAGATGGATGCTTTGCCCCCCATACAGTGTGCTAGGATTTATCCTCGAAGGTAACCCGTAAAGAGAGAAATAGAGCCTTTTAAAACGCCCGTTTCTAACCTGTTTACTTTGACATTAACCCACCCATGTGAGGAAAGGTTTGTTCTCCTCTCTCTCCCATCTCGCCCTGATGATCTAAAATACAGCTAGAAAAATGAATATCCAGCAAGGCGGTTGCTCTGCTTCCCTGCGCCTCTCGGTCCCCTATTCCCCGGCCCCTCGAGTTAAGCCTCGTCCTGTCTCTACGATGCAAAATCACGTTAAAATGGGCGATTTCCGCGCGGCTCCCTTCGCAGCATCCCTGGGCAGCGGCCATGGGGCTGAACGAAAGTGCCCAGGACCTTGGGGCTACCTCCAACTTCTGCTGCTTGCCCTCGGAGCACCCTGAGCTCTGCCTGAAACAGCCTCAGACTGAGCCAGGACTGAAGGCTTTTTCCTTTTTAAAAAACTTTTTTTTCCTGTTTGCTTGTTTGTGTGATTGTTCCCGGTGTTCTTTTATTTTTAACGACGTGGAAAATCCGCAGGAGAAAGAAACGGAGCGGGAGAAGAGCGGAACCGGGCGCCGCGGTTGCGCCCACGAGCGCGTCCCGGCGCGCGGGAGGTGCGGGGCGTGCGCGGGCGATGCTCTCCCCGAGCCCTCGGCTCCCTCCCGGCAAAGCTCCTGCTTCCAACAAGGATTTTCCCCGTGGGGGCAGCACCCGGAGCCAGCGGCGGCTCCGTCCCGCGGAGCTGCGCGGCTGCGGAGCGCGGTGCCGGGCTGCACGGGGGCTGCGCGGGTGCGCAGCGGCTCTGCGCAGCCTGCGGATGCGCCCGGCTCTTCTCTGCATCGCCCGGGTGCGTTTTCGCCCACGGGCTGCTGCGTTTGCCCCTCGAGGTGCGCGCTGCGCGCTCAGCGAGCGCGGGGCTCTGCGCTATAGATGCGCGGCCGTTATTCAAACCTATAGGCAGCTACATCCACCTGTTAACTTTGTTTAGAAACCACTTTCCCTAATGGCTTTTCGCTAACTTATTCCGCCCGTTACTCGAGTATAGGAGGCAATGGAGAGGAAAAATCCATACGAAAACCTGCTTCAACCTCCCTTCCGGAGGACACTTTACACACCTTGCCTCGACCGGGCTCCTATAGAGCGCTTATCTCTAGAATATATCTTTATACTAATGCATACTTAATTGGTCTGTCTTGACTGTCCATATAAAACAATTTAATTAGGGTGCTTTCTGCTTTGGAAAGAAAGGGGAAAAAATCTGCCCAGCATTTATTGTATTTAGCACCAATACAGGCAGAAAATGTTGCACAAGTTTTTGGTTGAAAGAGCACCTATGTGTCCATTGAAGGGCGTTGATCCGAAAAGACAGAGAGGACAAGTAAAATCGATTTGAAGCGACCCTCTCTGTCCCTTTCACACCATTCAGACACTCCATTCCTTCTAAGACAAAGACCCAGCGCCTTGGGAATGCTGGCAAGGGGGAAACAAAAGGGAGGGAAAAAAAAAAAAAGCTTTAAACCCTC
>NW_010584450.1:14724-30561 GCF_000705375.1 Tinamus guttatus | reverse complement strand
AAAACAAAACAAAACAAAACCCTATTCATTGCAGTTAGAAATTATACTTGAACTCTGTAAAGCCTTATATAATTATTTTTAATTAAATAATTGGCAGCACAGCATTATATAGAGACTTGAGGAGGGAGACAACTTGGAGAAATGTTCCCTAGATGGTGATTCATGAGACCTTTTCTATGGAAAAGCAAAAGGAAAAAGGGCAGAACATGTTTGACCTGAACATGGTTCCTGCTAACCATGTTTTGCCCAAACCTAACACCAGTCTATCATAACTGTAGTAGTCCACCTTGTGGGGTTTACTCACATCAATTTGGGTCTAGAAGACTAACCAGTGCCAGATTTTCTAGTCTGTATAAGCCTTAGGAATTCTTCAAAGCAATTTTGATCAACATAGCAAAGCTGGGATGCATTTAGACTGTTATTTTCTGTGAATATTTATTGAATATTTATCCTTTTTGTGAGTTTGTCCCAGAGTCAATATAGTCCTGACAAGTAGGTCTAATGTTAGGATGGCAGACCTTAGGAAACTGGTTACTCTGCATTTGCACGGGAATAATTGCAATCTGCTTTATGCATTGCAATACATTATGACTTTATGTATGCATGACTATGTTTTAGCCATGTAGAAAACTTCTTAAAACGTGTTAATCTGATCATTTGCAACAACTGACCATACCTACAGATACAGTCCAACGCAGTGTTTCAAGGTAGATCAGATTTAAACTTCTTCAAAGTCTAGGGGTATTAAACTCCGGGAACATGAGTCTGTGTCTTATAAGAGTAGTAAAAATTTGCACAAATTGCAATTTAACCTGAGACAAATTCACCCTGCTTAAAATATCAAGTATATTTGTAAAGAAAAATAAAGAATTTTAAAAAATTATTCATCCTGATTGCAATGTAAAAGCAGAAAAATGAGAACAGACAACAATTTTCAATATAAACCATTTTCTCTCTATCAATACCTATACAGAAATGTGTCTTATTTTGTCAGTAATCCAAGTAACAACTCACAGTTATGGTACTCCCTTGAGTACTGTAGATTGCGGAATTATGATTTTAATGTGGATCATTTCTTTCCTTTCTTCCATTCAAGAATGGATTCCTTAATTCCTTATTGCAAGAGGCTGTTTTTTACTGGCAAATATTCAGAATCACAGCATATCATGGGGTAAAGCCTAGTAAGAGCAGCTCTCAGATAAATAAGACCTCAGCCTAGGCTCTACTCACCCTAGATTAACTCAGTATGACCTGGAAAAAAACAAAGGAGCCCAGCAGCATGAACCTTGATAGATAATTTTGCTAACTCCATACTTTTGTGATGGATTTGACTGGGAGATCAGAGGGCAAAGGAAACACTGGTGACAACCGCTAACTGGCCTGAGATAAAGAGGAAATAAGGAACCTGCAGCTACATGACTGTCAGTGGCTTGTGGGAAATCTGATACAGACAGTAATAAATAATGAACACCTTGAGAGGGAGAGGGATACGTGCACAGATGTCCAGCAGCATGCTAGCTCCTGGAAACATTGAGCAGACGTGTGCTGCTCCCCTGCAGCTGGTCTACACCAATTCAGAGGGCCAGGAATCCAGGCTGGTGTCAGAGGGTATAATCCTAAAACAGAAGGTGGTACCCATCCTGCTTGGTAATCAAATTTTACATTAGATGTCACAGAGTGGTGTGCTTCTCTTCTTGTGTCCACTTCTCCTTGCCTCGTGACACAAGACTCAGCCAACAATGACATGAACTTCTCTATTCCTTCCTAAGGGAACAGGGCAGATCCTGGGATGCTTTGGAGGGTTGGTGATCGGCTCAAATCTCTTTTGGACCTCTTGTCCTCCATCACTCCATTCTCCTGCTCTGAGTCTTTTCCGTACACACAAACCATTCCCTCACTCCCAGATCTTAAGCTTTCAGATATTTTTATTGGTGCATTGGAAATGCTGTTAATATATGCTGAGGAAATCTTTGAAAAGTCTTTTTAAATGAACAGCAGCAAAAAAGACTTGGTAAACTATTGCATTTTTCACATCCTTCGTTTTTGACATGAATTTACATGCCTAAATTAAAAGTGCAGGCTTCCTTTATCATATATCTTGCCTTTGAGGAGGGGCAAGCCTCCAAACAGGAACATAATTTAGATGCTTAGAGAATATCTTCTTAAATTCCAGGGCAGGGTGAATACGTGACTGAGTCAGTATTCCTTACTTTTGCTGGAACCAAGCCAGCATAGCCAGAAGAGGCCAGTCTAAGAGAAGGAAGATACTAGAGTTTCCCTGGAGAAACTGAATATAAAATACAATATAATTTAGCCTGTTATATAGTGTGTGGAGTCAAGGGGATACAATACTTATGAAAAACAGAAGATCTGTTTGATAAAACCCAGATGTTCCAGAGTTACGTCCTTCTTAAAGGCTTGTATTACGGTAGGCTCAGCCAAAGAGCGTAAGATTCAGTGTGTGACAGTGATCACTTTAAAATGCTGGGATGCTGAGCTTATTCATTTGTCAAATACTTGATCTAGTGAAGTGTTGGGCAGAATTTAAGCCTTTAGCTAGCAAGACATAGGCATTTACAGAATAGATCTAAAATAGTCAGTTTAAGGAAAGAAATAGACATTTCAAGACCGAAAACGGCAAGCAGTTGCTGATCTAAGACAAGATAAATCACAGCTAAAAATCTCTATTTTTTTTCTCTAAATTGGCAGTAAAGAGAACATAGAATAACCAGGACAGATATAGGTAATTTCATAGTAGGTGTCCAGTTAGGCAAGACAGACCTTCCTTGAATGCATAAGAAGAAGATTTGGTCAGATGACCCATGAAGAAACTGAGTTTTCAATTTTTTTTAATGATTGCATAACTGAATCACATGAGCTACCTTGAGTAGAACCACTGCAAGACAAGCAACTTTGCTTTTATTGAGAAAAAAGATAACAAAGAAAGACAGGTCAAGACACATATGTACCTGCCCTGTGGCAAAGAACCAGAATACAGCATTTTACTGCAGATAGATAAGTGAATTAGTTATCTTATAACAGCAGCACACTTTTCCTCTTTTACCCTGTCCTGCCTTGCCTCACCTCTCATGCTCTTTCTGTTCTTTTCTAGGTGGTGGTAAAGCTATACACATCTGGGAAAAAAAAAATGCAAAGTTTAGACTATCCTAAGAATCCACATGCAATGCAGGGATGCAGGTGAACTATTTGCTGCTGCCATACAAAATTATTGTGAGAACAGGAAAACAAAAAGTTTGCTAGAGCCATGTGGAACTCTAACAGCGTGTGAAAAATTAGCAACTTGCTACCTACAGCATGTTAACATTTTCTAAAGGTTCCTTTTGGCAGAGATTGTCAGAAGTGGAAAAGAAAAGAAGAAGTAAAACATTAAGATATCTTGAGTCCTAGAACTGGAGCTGTTTGACTATTCCATGTTATGCAAAAGTTTCTGCTTCAAAATGAGAAAAGAAACAGGGATTATTAAACGGAATTTAAAAAAGGCTCTGTAGCTTCCAATATAATTTGGAAAAAGTGAATGAAAAAAATAACAAGATGCTGCTGCTGGCCATACCCCACAAGCGAATAAACCACGTTGCTTTTCAGTCATTACTGCTCATGTATATTACCCTGTCTCTTCCTGGAGAATGAATGACCAGTTGAGTCTCTTGTACAGCCCTTCTGTGGTTTCCCAAGTTGACAGTCCTTACGTGTTATAATGTCTTAGGCTATTGCAGATTGAAACTCAGCAAAAAGTTGTGTTATTCAATATAATGGAAGTAAGCACGCCCAGATGTTTTTTACAAAACCCTTGACAGCAACAGTTGACCCTAATCCACCCCCTGCCCCCCCCAAAAAAGACTTCAGTCTGCACATAGTTGTAAACCCTTCAGCTGCAGTCAGTTCCACTTGTAATAGAAGACTTGGTCTGACCACCCCTTTATCTTACTGAGGTTTCTCAGAAAATCTGCTGCTACACAGGTGCAACATACATGTTATAACAGAGCAAATGAAAGAAGTTTTCACTGCCTTTTCCTACAGAAGGCATGCTTAGAGAGTTTTCCATCTATAGAAATTCAACAGAAGAAAGAACTTTAAAAGAATGCCCGAATCCACTTATGTTGCGATGGGATGAATTGCCTTCCTGTAAGTGTCTATTTTCCTGCATGGCCAATAGAAATGGGGTGATCGACTTAGATTAGGCTGCTAGGTTTAGATGGATAAACTGGATAAATTAAATCCTCTGCTTCTGGAAAATTTAACCACAAAGGGTAGAATCTTTTAAATAGTGTCACTCTGCTATGCTCGAAGATGTCTTAATCTTAACTGTATCTTATCTATAACTTCAGATTCCTTAACATGGTATTTGGTCTTAAACTTATTTCAGAATTTTACTTTTTAGCCCTAAGGAGGATATTTTGGGACTTTTTTTTTCTTTTTTCTTTTTTCTTTTTTTCCCCAGTTTTGACAGTTGCCTTCAGATGTTAAGCTCCAGGTATGGTATCCTGCTCAGTAGTGTCACTCCTATTTTTTTCATAGATCCATGTATCTATCGCTACTAGTTGTGCTTGCAACTTTAGACTCCACAAGTTTATTCACTGTTCAGAGCTGTCCAACTCTTCTGTCTCCATTCTTTCTGTCTTGGGTTGCATTTCACATATATTTCTTAGTACCCCTTCTACACGTCTCACCTGAGCATTGAACTAGCACTGATGTGTTGGAAACATGACTGAGATGGCTGAAACCAACCATGATAGATGGACAGATCATTTGCTTAAACTCACCACTTACTTGACAAATCTTCACCTGAAACAGCATCCTATTGGAGTCACAAAAGCCATAAAATATGCAATTCTTCTAATAGAAATAAAATGAAATTCAACTTTAAAGAATTACATTTGAGAATTACGTACCAATCAGTACAATGTGTATTGGTCATATTTGTTAGAGGAGGGACAAGGTACACCAACCAAATGACAGCTGATCAAGAACATCCCCTTCATCGCAGTGAAAAAATATTCTGTAGTTTATAAAGCCTTCAACCCAACAGTTTGCCTTAGTAATTACTGAAATACGTTCTCCTTATTAATCAAGCTCTGAAATAGTCAATTCTGTAATTGCTTTTGCTGACTGAAGAAATGCCATTTAAAAAATAGATTTTTTTATGCATGTACATATCTTATTTTCAAATTTTGCTGCTGAGAATGGTGTGATTCAATTGCATATCAGAAGATGAGGCTTGTAGTCCCAGCTTTACACATGATAAACTTGAGAAAGCCACTCCCTGCTGTCTCTGAATTTATCTCTTATTTTGTCTCTGATCTGCCTTGTACTCAGCTGGGATAAATGGTTATTATACCATTAACTTTCCCCTAAATACTTGCAAAATGACTGATAAAAGTGCACTGCAAAGTGAATGATAGCGACATATATATTCATTAAAAAAAAAAAAACACCAAATCTAAAGGAAAGCTATGTGCTTTTACTTTTGGACATTCTAAATAATATTCAAAACTCTTTGCAAATTGCTTTGAGAAAATAAACACACTTCATAAACATATTTAATTATGTGAATTCCACAGATATATTCTACTTTGAAAGTGCTTTTCATACTCCGATGTTAATGGTAATGATGTGGATTGTATAAAAATTATATTATAATGAACAGGTCTGCAGATGTAATAATACATTTTGAAACTGAAGTATTACAAATAATATAATAACCCTAAAGAGAAGAGGTATGTAGGAATGTGTCTGCTAGCTTAGCAGGGAGCTGGTTAGAAACATGTACCATTTTACAATACTCTGTTTTAATTAAATATTATGTGTATATATTTTTCACATATTTGCTCAGGAAAAGAACCTACATTTTCTATACAGCATGGTTTAGAGTATTCAGAAGCCTTTGAAACTCTCCAGGTGTGGTATATACATGCTTACTTAATAGATTTTTGAAGTATATATCTGCCTATCATATATACCTACATACTTTAGGACTAGACTCTGGAAATGGAGAATCTGGAGCGGCAGATGTTAATTCATGTGTTGTTCTGGACTGTTAGGAGATGCTCCTCTCATCTGCCTGAGCTATGGAGGTGGTCAAGCTAGGTCACATCATTATCTTGGACCTGTAGACTATATGTACTTAATCACTTTACTCCAGTGTGCTGATGTGGTGGAGAGGAACAGTAAATTGGTTATGGTACTTCTAAATAAAAGTAAATGTTGAGAGATGTGTTGAACAAAATGTAAAATCTCAGAGACCCTGCTTGGACCTCACATGGTAGGCAAGCAATGTGAAAAATAATATTTGCTGCTTTCAAAATTAAATAAATCATATCTTGAGAGCCTGTGAAAATAGATGCTGCAGAATCTGTTTCTGGTAACATGCTACCTCTTACTTCTTGAGCTATTTTGCTTATGTTAGTATCAGGCATCTACTTTTCCTGAAGATTGTGGTTTTCTGTCCAAGCTTCTAGTCAGTATGACTATTTTCTGCTCACCTCTTACAAAATCCTCCTGTTACACTATCAAAAATATTCCTTGTACCTCATTGTAAAAAGAACTGTACAGAGCTGCATTGTACTCAGCCCAGGCCATATACACTCATATATAGACAGCGATGAATACCGCTAACAGTCCACATTGAAGAGAGAGAAAAGAAAAAGGAAGGTGGTCGGTCAAAATGAAGATTACTTGCTAAGTATTAAAATGATAGTGCTCTATGCATTACATCTAATGTTTCGTTCAACGTGATGAACATCATTAGCCAATTATTTTAAAGCACATGCCATATAGTAAGAAGAATCTGAATTATAACAAGTAGTTTGGTATCAACCTTGTTGCCCTGAATTCTAACACTTAATCCACTGGGTCTGCAGTATACAGTCTTGAAAGAATAACACAATTAACTTACCAATGTCTTTTACATCAGTACTTCATAGCACTTTGCAGAAGCACAAGAATGTTGGGATTATCCTTATTCTGGATATATCTAAGTAAATGTACATTTTTTTTTTCCTACCATAACACACTTTCTGTAAAGTAACTCAGTAACTCAGGATAATGCATCACAAACATTGCCAAAAAAAATCATTTCATCATCTCTATATTCGGTTCTTTCAGCTGTCTGAGTAACAGAAGCAAATTGAGAATAATTTGATGTTTCAGTAGTGTTACAGATGAGTCAAGGAAATGATTTGCCAAAGCATTTTCCAGTCTTGCTCATAAATTTTTGTGGACAATCTTAGTAATAATCCCATTTTTTTTTCTCTCTTCTTGAATACCTGAATATTTACTCTTCAGTCCAACTGTAATGGGTATGATTCAGAAGGAACTGTTTTGAAGAGCGATTGATACATGACTTTCCAATGTATCAGTGGCATCTTTTCAACAGAATTCCAAGATATAGCCTCCTTTTTATGAGAATTTCTCTTAACACTAGAATAAGATACTTGAAACAATAAGAGTAACCTGAAATATTTCCTTGCACTTCTGTTTGGTAAAAAAGAAAATCTGGCAGGAATGACTGATGTTTTTCTTTCTCAAAGGCAAATTCAATGCTGTCTCTCCAAAACTCTTTATACTGCCTCCCCAAGGAACATTGCTTATGCTCCAAGACAGTGAACTTCCGGCAGTTCACCAAGACTTCTAAAAGTTTGTTTCTCATCAAGGGATCTTAATATACTTCCACAGCTCTCCAGGCAAGATGAAACTATCAATCAGCTGCAATTTACTGAAACAGGAAAAAAAGAAAAATCAGCTACAAAATTCCTTCCTTGACAATTCAGAATTACTTCTGAGATTTCATCTCCTCCCATCAAAAGTGAAGATATCAAGGAAAAAAAAAATGAGATTTTTTTTTTCTGCTTTCTGTGCCTTCTCACTACTCACCCCAAATGTGGGAGAATCAACTGGGAGGTTGTCTAGTACAAGCTATTATGGTTTGAGTGGCAGGTAGAGTACACAAAGCCTCCCTGAACCAACACACTAGGCCCATTTGCAGCCAGGACTCTACTCTTGTTACACCAAGGAGCCTCAGCATCTTCTGCCAAGAGATGTAGTCTTTCAGGTAGCTGTGCCCTATACCTTTTAAAAATTATAATCTATTGGTATATCTTTCTATGGGTGGCCCTCACCACTTTCTAAACAAACACATTGATTCAAGATTTTCCATTAAGACCAGTAAACTGGAAAAAGCACTTTCTGTATATAATCAGCGAAGCTGTGGTGCTATTTTGAAAGGAGAACTGCTGCCCAAGCCCCACTCTGTCTCAAGGCATTTCTGGATTTATTAAGAGGGAACTTTGGTTTTGCAAGCAAAACAATTAAAATCTACTTGCTTGGGGGCTTTTTATAGATTAAAAAAAAAAAGAAAAAATCAATTTTAAGCTTTCTGAAAATAGTTTTTACTATAACATTATATTGAATTAATGGTATTGAAGGACAGCAGAGAGATTTTACTAAACATTCATTTAAAAGGATTCATGTAAGGCATTACTCCTTTGCTATAATGCAAAGTTATTTGATTGTGAATGCATAAAACATGACAGGATTTGAATTCTATCATTATTGGACAGTGGGAAGGGCCAACTCGCAATGAACACTGTGAATCAGGAAGCATGTTAAAGATTCAGATTATACAGGATTTTAAAGGTAAGCACGTAAGCACAATTAAATGTATAGCAGGAAATCATTTCTCTGTAATTTGTACAAGGATTTTACTCTGACTGTGGTCCTGAATAGCTCCACTGCCTACTTCTGGTCTTCTTTTATTTTCTGAAAGATCTTTGTAGTACGAGATTTGACTAGTTTAAGCTGTCAAGCTGTCATCTCTTCACCTTAAGTCCCCTAACAGTCTCTTGTTGTTGGCATTTGGTAGCCTTTAGCTCTGAATTCGGGGTCATCTCACAGAATCACAAAATGGTTGAGGTTGGAAGGAACCTCTAGAGATCATCCAGTCCAACCCGCCCTGCTCAAACAGGGACAGGTGAAAAAAAAAAAAGAAAAAATCAATTTTAAGCTTTCTGAAAATAGTTTTTACTATAACATTATATTGAATTAATGGTATTGAAGGACAGCAGAGAGATTTTACTAAACATTCATTTAAAAGGATTCATGTAAGGCATTACTCCTTTGCTATAATGCAAAGTTATTTGATTGTGAATGCATAAAACATGACAGGATTTGAATTCTATCATTATTGGACAGTGGGAAGGGCCAACTCGCAATGAACACTGTGAATCAGGAAGCATGTTAAAGATTCAGATTATACAGGATTTTAAAGGTAAGCACGTAAGCACAATTAAATGTATAGCAGGAAATCATTTCTCTGTAATTTGTACAAGGATTTTACTCTGACTGTGGTCCTGAATAGCTCCACTGCCTACTTCTGGTCTTCTTTTATTTTCTGAAAGATCTTTGTAGTACGAGATTTGACTAGTTTAAGCTGTCATGAAAATCTCTTCACCTTAAGTCCCCTAACAGTCTCTTGTTGTTGGCATTTGGTAGCCTTTAGCTCTGAATTCGGGGTCATCTCACAGAATCACAAAATGGTTGAGGTTGGAAGGAACCTCTAGAGATCATCCAGTCCAACCCGCCCTGCTCAAACAGGGACAGGTGAGAGAGCATGTGGCACAGGGTGGCATCCAGGCGGGTTTGGAAGATCTCCGGAGAAGGAGACTCCGCAACCTCCCTGGGTAGCCTGTTCCAGGGCTCTGTCACCCCCACAGGAAAGAAGTTCTTCCTCACATGGAGGTGGAACTTCCTGCGTTTCAGTTTGTACCCTTTACGCCTTGTCTTGTCAGTGGCCACCACCAGGAAGAGTTGGCCCCTTCCTCCCTACATTCTCCTCTCAGGTATTTGTACATATTGATGAGATCCTCTCTCAGTCTTCTCTTCTCCAGGCTAAATGTGCCCAGCTCGCGTAATAAGATAGATGCTCCAATCCCTTAATAATTTTTCTCATGAAGATAATAGTGAGAAACAACCAGTCAAAACTGAAACAGTAAATATGAAGGTCTTATGTGGCTCTTTAAATTAAGTATTAATTTAAATGTATATACAGTGGCTAAGAAACTCCATGGGCATGCCCTCTTACTCGAGTGTTTAGGAAAAGGAGTTCTTACAACTTCGGCTTGGAAATGATCAAGAACTATATGTCTTAAATGAATGGAAGTCATTATGATGGGAAATCATCAATGATCAAGAACTGTATATAATAAATACTTGGTGAAAAGATATATTTCTAGAAGGTTATTTTAAAACAGGCTGCCTCTATTTCAGTTGTAGATCAGTGTGGAGATGTTTTGAGAGCTTTAACTTAAAATTTCAGTGAAGTGGCTGTCAGGCTGTCCTGTATCTGGCATATCCTGAACCCATGCACACAACCACTTTTTCCAACTCAAAGTGAGCACACTTTAACTACCTCAGGCTTTCTCCATGTTTCATCAGCTGAATTTCCCCAAACTCCTTCAGGCTGAACTACTGACGGTCTCATTTCCCAGCACGATTTTCTTTGCATCCTCTCTCTTGTAATCTTTTCTGTATTTCTGACTATTGGTGTATTGCTGGCCAGTTTAATATGGAGACTTGATCAAATTCGCTCCTTTATTAAATAATTTATTAATAAACTCAGGAGACTGTTCAGATGACTCAAATGAACTTTATTTGCATAGTGTGAATAATTCAGCACTTCTTACAGAAAGTACAAGCCTTAGGAAATACAAAATAAGTACAATATCTTGTCAAGTCTTCCAACTAAATGTTTCACTGAGTCAAAGGGCACTTTGCGATGGGCTGTTCTGCTGCCAAAATCTATAGTGGGACTTTCTGATCTAACTTTTCATAGGAGAACTTGTTTCCAGCTACAAAACCCTAAGAATTTTCTAAAATTATTAAGTCATCCAGTAATATTCATCTCTGAGAAAAGATTCTTCTGTAAGGGCAATAACTGAGGTTAACGTTATGCATACTTGACTGAAAATTTAGTAAAGTTTTGAATGATAGGCATGTTTAGGAGAAGCCCATATAAGAAACCTCACAAGATTATACAGTTGTAAACCAGGAATGCTGTATATACAGTGTGAGCATCATGGCCGAGATCAAGATAGTTTAGAGAATGATTTCCATTTTAGTAATGATTGCTTACACATTTTGAATTTTAGGTTAGCAGTGTAATAAGGATTTACACAAAGGATGTCTTTGCTATAGTATTTCTCACTTCAGTGCGTCAGTTGTATCAGCTACATGGGTTTGTGCCCAGATCTTTTAAGGATCTGCCCTGCACAGGAGAAATTCTTCTTTAACAGAGATGGATTATGTTCTTGATTTTATCATCTCCCTATTTTTATGAAAAGTCTTTTATGGCTTTTATCTGTGGAAAGTACTACTGCTTCTTCAGGAGAGGAAAGATCTATAGGAAAGGAAAGTAACATACTATTATGTTTAACATTGCAGGTACCCAGAAATATCACACTACTTTGGTAACCTTTGGTGTGATCATAATCTGAAGTTAGTATCAGGACTGGTGTGAACACCAATGGAGAAGAAGGTATCTGCTACTGCTTGTTTCTTTCTGGTTGTGAAAAACAAACCCATTTATTCCTTTTAGCTTACTTCCATGATGAATCTTTTCATTTTCTGCCAAAGCTTTTCCCTCCTTAAAGTGAGGATAAAAAGACATAACTGCTCACCCTTACCTCTAAGATGACCGATTAGCCCATGTTTTCTTTTCCTATATTAATAATTATTTTTCTATTATTTTCTATTTTTTTCATACTTTTATATATAAAGACTTAGGAGCACAAAGTTTATGTCCTTGCATAGATCAAATTCTGTAATTCCCATTTTTATATTGGTAAGCTGCTATTAAGAAAATGCATAATTTATTCTAGTGTTCAAGGAAATAAGAACCAGTAGTAAGGCAACGTACATCTCTCCTCTGCTAGACACGTCTCTGTTGTGTTCATTCCCTGGCCAGAGGTTTTCTTTCTGATGCCTGGGAAACACCGAGCACCAGTGGCCTGACTTGCTTTGTCTCATTCTTGCTCTGTGAGGAAGGCCACAAGTTCACATTAAAAGAAATCCTCTGAGACTCATGTGTGTGGTAATTTCTATAAAGCAGCTGGAAGTACATTTTTATGACAATATCTGATTTTGTTTATAAAGGCCAAGCCCAATTCTACTGCAAATCTCTAGGGGAAAGGCTTTTAAGTTTCATTCAGTTAATTCAAAGTATTGAGGCAGTAAAAACAGCTTGCTTAGATGTACACTGTGAAAGCAATGATTTGTGGTGTCAGTAACTCTAATGATAGCTTTATAGGATTAAATTATTTATTGCTAGAAATTCAAGAAAACTAAAACTAAAGGCAAAACCAATAACATTGCTATTTATGTTTCTCTGGAAAAGAGGATACTTGTTTTCTTCTCCTTCTTCATTGTTCTTTACTGTATAACTAATTTTGGTAGTTGAAATACATGTCAGTGATGGACTATTGTAACCTGAAGCCCAGCTTCTTCTGGGATAATGTGCAAATGAACAAACTATTATCAGTATGTTGTTTCTTCAAATCTGGTAAAAACAATCTCTTATTTCATACTCCACGAGATTGCCAAACTGAAGACTTCACCCTACTCCCTTTTAAAGCATTGGCCAAAATACAGTGCCCAGTACAGGGAGGTCAAAATCTCGATCACAGGTCATTTCTGCTGAAAATCAAATATTAAGCATGCTTTCATAATCCTATGTATCTAACAAATGCGTATTTTCAGGACAAGTTCACTTGAGTACGTCTTATGTTTCTGCACCTATCTGGGGCATTACCCTTACATAAAAATATATAATATATATAATGTTTATATATATATATATATATAATATAAAAGTTTTTACCCTTTATTAGACATGGGAGAAACAGGGGAAATGTTTCCCTCCATTACAGTCCGTCTTTGGTACACAGAAAACGCCAAATCTGTTTGGTCCCAGGGAACTTACTATCTGAGCTGTCAAAGACAGGAGTCTTGGATGGAAGAAAGGAGGAAAGAGATATGGGAGCACATGGTGCTTCAAAGAGTCAGAGAAGCAACTAGCAGCAGAAGGAAGGTCTTTAAGTCTGACTGCAAAGCTCTCCAGGGGCTGGCCAAGGTTGTCTCAAGAACACAAACAGCATACAAAGCTAGATCCATTAAACATAAAAACTGCCTTTGAAGGAAAAGAAGAGGTAGCCTGCATGATGCAGATAAATTTAAGATAAGGGTTTTTTTTTAATATTTAAGTATGTTGAGCAATGTTAGATGCAATTGTGAATAAAAGCCACGAGACTGATCGTTTGCAATATGTGTAATCAGAAATCAGATATTTGTGTATCCTCCAGTTTTTGTCCATTTGCAAATTTAAGAAACTTCACTCACTTTATTGTGCCCTGATTATTTGCTGAAAATGTCACATCAGAAATGCATTACTGTCTGGGCTAGTTGAAAACATTCAGTCACTCACTCACAGAGTTGAGTGTATCACAGGACTGAAAACCATTCCCATACCACTGAAGACTGAAGAAGGAGGAGAAACAAATTATGGTCTAAAATGTGTTTTCATAAACTGTTGAGCAGTTTATTTAATGAGGCCATCATTAAAATATGGAGTTATTTGAGAGATAAACAAAGAATGGAGCAGCTATAAAATGAACATTATTTTTAATGAAAGACCTGACTAGTTTTGATAATATCTGAAAAGTTAATTTCAATTTCAAAGGGATCTTGCCAAGAAACTGATGGTTGATTGTGTTACTGACCATATACTATAAATGTGAGATTCTGAATGCACTGTCAGAGTAGGACAGTCATAAAGTAACCAGGCAAAACATTTATATAAAATATAGCTTTAAGCTGTTGGTTCCTTCCCATGGAACCCCCTTCATACATAGAATTTTGGAAGTAGAAATTATCGACTGATCTGATAATCCTGCACTTTTTGAGAGTATTTTGTATCATCCAGATTAGTTGCAACAGACCAAATAGGAGCCAGAATTTACAAAAATTCCAGTCTGTTATTTTTGGAAAACCACAAAAAGACTTGGCAAAGAATGACAGAACTGATACTTTCCACAGAAAGGGAGCAAAAAAAAAAAAGCTAACGTAATACCAGTCTTAAAAGGATGCGGCATCTATACTCCATCTATATCTGGGCCAAAATTAGAAGATAAATCAACTGTGGCCCTGCAGCTGAAAGGTAAGGTGATTCTGTTGTTGAAAAAAAAAAGGCTTAGCATTCAGAAATGAGGGTACTTGAAAATGATTTTGTTTACTTAACTGCACCAATTATACAAAAAAAAAAGCAAACAAAAAATGAAACCAGCTAGACCTGTGCAGTGAATACTCAGTTATTGAATTATTGCTCAGAAATCCCACTACACATCTTCTTCACATAGTGTTTAATTAAAGTGGGGAACTCTCATCCACAGAGTGCTGCAGGTCTTTGCAGAACATGAAAAAGCAAAGAGGTAAAATCATGGAATTAAAATCCAACCAGTGCCATTGACCATGCAGATATTTCTGGCCCATGAAGAGCCTTCCTCCCTATGCTTTTGGGCAAATGTGCTTGCCCAACTTGCACAACTATGTGCTTGCCTGATCTGGCATCTGTCATTGTCATTGGAGGCTGAAGACAGAATATGGGCTGAGAGGGACCTTTTACCTTGTTGCATATGGCCATTCTTATGTTCTTGGGGAATTTCATTGTTTGGTACTGATGAACACTGTACTTGCAAAAATGAACTATTGGTAAATAGGCATGTCTCTGTATAAAATAGAAATAGAGGAAATGCTACCTGCAATTTTTAATGGACCTTCTATCCAGTAATGAAATAATGTTTTGAGATACTAGCACACCAAATAGCTTGACAAACGAGTAAAATCAATTTCCAGGAAAACTGAGTGTGCATCAGAAGTGAAACAGGTAGTCACTCAGGAAACACAAAATAAAAGGATTTCGCCTTTCTCTCCGCATTGGGAAAAAATGTGGGATTTCGGTCAGCAAAGAATGAGAGAGAAAAGAACAGTTGTATGTGACATTTTCAAACCCTGGAAAAGAGAATTTTTGTTAGGAAAAATCCATCAGTTGGTAAAAAGAATTGAAGTCTATAGCAAATTTACTGTTTTTTTAATGTAAACCTCTATTGTTTTTATGAGAAGTTTGTATGACTCTTGAGGACATAACTAAAGAATTATTTTAATTCCTAAAGGAAATAGACAAAATTTTGAAGAATGTCTATGGAGAAAAAAAAAATAATCATCTCAGGCAATTGTAGGAAGAGTGCCTTGTTGGAAAAGAGAAGAAAACTGGGATATATTAATGTGAATAATCTAATTTAAATTAGTGGGTATTGTTCGAATTATTCCACACTTACTTAGAAGGTAAAATGTAAGTACAATAAACTAATAGAGAAAAGATGGCAAAAAAAAAATCTTCAGCAAATTATCTAAAACAATGTTTTTCAGAATGCTGAATTACGTCAGTTAAACAGAACCCAAGATGAATGTCATTAAATTGGAGAGAAAATCAAGTTCACCATGCTTGGAGCTGATAATAAGCAATATTAGAAGGTTTTATTGTAGTTAGTGATGGCTATACAAGAAAAGAATGACTCTGATAAAGAAATAATTGAAGAAATTAGTTTCCTGACATCCACAAGAAAGGATTACTTCCAATAAAGTTAAATATGCAATCAATCAACTCAAGCAAGGACATTCTCATGGGAAAGATGGAAAGACCACAGCAGGAGTTATACTATGGTTAATGACCTAGAGCAAAGAGTAGGTCATAGGATAAATATTTAAACAAAC
>NW_010584450.1:0-14668 GCF_000705375.1 Tinamus guttatus | reverse complement strand
ACACTCCATTCAGACATTGCAAAGGGTGTGATGGAGCAGGAGGGCAGCAAAGCCATGCCATCCTAAAAGTACTTTTTTTTTTTTCTTAATTACTCCTAGTGGCATAAATGTAAATCATCAGTAGTGATTTTCAAGGAGATTTTATAACAGCTGAAAGATCTGGCTGACTAGCTTCAAGTTAATTTTCCTTTAGCAGGGAGGGATATGCAGATTGATTTTTTTTTTAATACCTTGAAGATATTTTATCTCATCATGAAATAAGCTAAATTAAAATGAAACAAGGATTTTTTTTGTAGCTTGGCACAAAAAATAGTCAAATCCCTTGAAGAGTTTTGCAAATTTCTCTTAACACCTAAATTCACAACCTTTTTTAAGAACAGAAAAAAAGAATTTATAGAATTTACATTAGAATTTATATTTATATTTACATTAGAATTTATATTTACATTAGAATTTATATTTATACAGAGAACTTATATTTATTCCCCTCAAAAGAATTTATAGATGAAGTGAGGTTACTTTGTGCAATCACATATAAGATGGACCTTGCTGGTCCACAGTATGGAGATTGTAGACCTTCAGCTCGAACCTCTGACTTTTACACCAGGGAAAAGCACCAGAGGAACAAAAGGAGCCACCTCTGCATATATACAACACGACTGGCCCTGGTAGCGTACCAGGCCTCTCCTTCACATTGCAGCACATGCTAGAAACAAGGTTAATGTGTATCTCCTACAGTGCAGTCAAAGCAAGAGTCTTAAGTTTTCATGACAAAGTGAACATTTTGCTGCACTAAGGGCCTCTTCAGCTCTTCATCCCAGTCCTTCAGGTTTCTAGCACTCGCGGTGATTTGGTAGTCTACAAGCCTGAGGTGATCTATGTATGTATATATTTCACATATAACCTTTCTGCCCACATTTATTTGACACCGTAATTAGTTAAGCTATTCACCTACTGACTTTAGTCTTTCACGAGAAAGAGCTGAAAGCAATAACCTGTATCTCCGAAAGCCAAAGCGAGTCTGCAGCTGGCTAGATAAATAGACCACCTGTAATAACAGCCTTGCAGGCAGACTGCGTGTGACATGGGCTGTGGGGAAGGGCTGGAGCAGGCTCAACAGCAGAGTTATGGGCTCAGAACCCACAGAGATTTTCTTACAGTTAATCTGGTCTGTATTTTCTCAGTACCTGCACAGAGCTCATGAAAAATATGTGTTGTGAGAGGTGCTAGTCTTTGGAAAGACAGCTCTCTTCACTGTGAATTGGCAGCAGACCTGATGTTAGAGTCACTGTGCTGTTCATCAAGAGAAACGTAAAGCTGCCCCACACACGTGTAAGATACTGAAGGCCATGCCATAATTTTATACTGTTATTCTCTTCTTAAGAACAACAATCCTGCTTCTACCAGGACCAGAAAAAAAAAAGGAAGACAAAAGCATGATTTCTGCTTCTACCCATGTTTTTACTCAGCAGTAAACTGGCAGTAATTCAAGGCAATTTGTGCTGAGAAAAAGAATAATCAAGAAGTAGCAATATGTTCATGGGCTGTTATTACAAAGCCACTAAGGCATGCTGTAAATTTCCACTGCACCTTAAGCTGCAACTTTTGATCTCTGTCCCTGGAGCTGCTGTAGGTCATTCAAGAGTCTGTATCATTGCATTATTGGCCCAATACCCTGTTCTGATGAATATTGTGCAAACTGGTTTTGTTTTCTGTGCCTTAGATGCCCTTGAATTTTCTACTTCAATTAAGCAATCATTGTTATAAGGTCCAAGTTTGCTTTCCAGTGGAGACTGTAATGCTAATAATTTATTTTGTGCAAAGTACTTTGGGATCTGCCAGGATCCCAAATGACATTCCCAAATGAAATGGAATTATTTTTTCCAGGCTCTACATTCTAGACACCTGACACCTTTCTTCCTGTCATGATTCTTCTCAGAATATTGAGATAGAAACTAAAGAAATGGTGTAAGGCAGACTGACACAATGGCCGAAGCACTGATAGAAGAATTCAGACAAACTGCAAAATGGGTAGCATACTCTAGTATTACTTTTGTAGCATTTATAAATATATTTTGGGGTATATTATCCATATATTTGTTAATATCTTACGTATATCTGTATATGTACAAACACATACACAGTCTTAGTTAAGTCACCAAATTAAAAGTTATTTTACTGAATAGCATTATTATTGACTGAAGCATTCTGTGGTTTAGAAATCTCTTTCTAATAAAATCAGAGAATCATTAAGGTTGGAAGGGACCTTTGCAGATCATCTAGTCCAATTCCCCTGCACATTCAGGGTCACTTAAAGCATATTAGTAGAATCATAGAATCATTAAACTGTTAAGAGGTTGTGATTTCAATGTAACCAGTTAGATGTGAGCATAAAGGCTCATAAAGTTAATCAAAAGCAATGAGGACAATTGCCCTGGGTGTGCGACAATCAGGCATTCTGGAAAGAGATAACAGCATAGGAAGAGAATTATAACCAATGACTCCTATAATGCTTTTAAATTTGATAAACACAAAGCTTTGGTTATATGTGTACATCCTCTTCTTATCACATTATACTTCGCAATGGAATTAGGACAAAACTTCAGCTGGAACCAGTTTCTAATTAAACCACATCCATGAAGCAATACTCGAGTTTGTCTCCTGAAGATCTTCAGATCCCCTCCTCTCCCCACTCTCTTTCCCATGTTGATGTTTTACTACAGAGGTTTGTTCTTGATTAATATTTTAAGATTCTGATGAGATCAAAGAGCTTTAATATATTACATTTTTAAAGGCCCTCCAGTTTGCAAAGAAGCTCACA
The DNA here is from genome assembly GCF_000705375.1 of Tinamus guttatus. The sequence continues at coordinate 11,847 of NW_010584450.1, read as the reverse complement.
CCATCAATGGAAACGTTATGCAAACAAAATTCATTAGCTTTTGAAGGAAATATTAAAAGTATCATCTTTATATTTGTAGTGTTTGAACATGCAAAATGCATGCAATGTCTTAAAATCAAGCACTGATTATTTGATGTGAAAATATATTCTTTGTAGCAGATAATTTTTGATTGTTGGTCTAAATAGTCAGTGTTGCAATATAATTTCTTTGAAGGTAGGGCAAAGTGTCATGTGGAGTCAAAAATATTTAATAGTCAATGGGTTTGTCTCTTTAAATATGTCTGCAAAAAATGTCCATAAGAGAAAAAGGTATCCCTCAACAGCACAAATAATGTTGTGAAGCCCAGTATTAGCACCACATCATGGGAGTAGGAAAAAATAATAAATACTAGTAAATCTTTAATTTAAAAGGATCTTTTTTTTTTGGTCAGATAAAAGTACTATACTGAAAAATATTAAATAACACTGTGTTCTATCTGAATAGCAATCTTAGTTCCCTTTTGCTAGAAATCTTGTAGTTCAGGAATCACTGGTCAGGCCTGAAGGTTTTTGGTAAGAGCAGGCAATTTGGATAAAAGAACTTGAGCTCTGTGATCAAAGGAAAAATGCAACTCATAATCAAAAGCATGTTTTAATTCCACAATAAGTTCTAAGTGTACTACAGTTCTCACAGTGAAGCCCTATTCTTACTTTATTTTCTCAGATGGTAAAAATCTACTAAATTCATTGTGTCTTCAGTGTAGAACTATTGTGGAGGACATTCATCAGGTTTATAATCTTAACCAAATTGTTTTTATTTATAATGGAACCACATGACCCACAGAAAAATGTACATTTCTCACGGAACATTTAACACAGCCATCTGTGCATTTCTTAAGAATGAAACTTTCATCGGGGTGTGACTTTTGCTCAGGATATCAATCTGGTTAGTTTGCCTCAGCTTAATTCACTCTCACAATAAAATAGCACTTGCATTTGGCAGATGAAACAAGGAATAATGAGGCACTTACAGAAATTAGATGACTACATTATAATATAATCAGATTTTAATGAAACAAGTAACACATACCATTCATTCCATTTTGGTTTGTGGGAGACCTCACTGAATTAACACAAGATTTATTTTGGTTGCCAGTAAGACCCAAAGTGATTCACACATTGAGGTAAAATGTTGTCTTATTTGCGTAAAATTCGTTACGACATTATATACATCCTCCATAAATTCTCTCCTATTGGATAATTGGACGTCAACGGTATTATTTAAAGTGATGAAATGGTATCCTTAGCCCATTTTACACTTTTTAATTTCATGCTTGTCTTCTGTAAAATCTTTTTCCATAAATTAAAGTTCAATATAGCACGGAATGCAGCACAAGTATAAAACTTAAATATAGATTAAAATTGTATCCAAAATCAATGAAACTAGACTTTCATTTGAATGCTACCGATCAGTGTAAACTTTGCTTACAAGGTATGTATTTTAACAGTAGTAAACTTACCAAGACAAGTTTGAAATAGGAAGGTCAGCAATATCTGGGTAAGCAGTTCAATGTTTACAACAGTTATTATGAACTTAATTGGCAAATTCTGATTGTGCATGATTAAGTTTATGATATCTACAAGATGTGCTATGCCCATATGCTCCTTCCTGAACAGAAATATAAAAAAGAAAATAAATTAAAACTAATTAATTTACACCATATTTTACAACTTTTTATTTTTTATATTTATATCTATTTGTATTTAATAACTAAATATATAAATTTTTTTAGCAGCTTTTAGTTTGCCGTTTTTCTGCAGGACTTCAGAAACTCCACATGGATATAACATGTAAAGACCAGCTATTACAGACTCCCTTTTACAAAATGTATCTCCAGAAGGCAGATCAGATCTTATGGGTGTCTTCTGGAGATGCCCATTTCCCTTTAAGACAGCAGAGTCCTTAACTCAGATGTCACAGAAAAATGAATTGTAAAGGGGATGAAAATGGTCCTAAGTGGCTGTAATCAAAATTTATTCCCTATATGCATGTATACAACAAAGTACAGAGAGGTAGGAGAAAAAAAAGTTTCATAAAAAGTTGTACAGAAAAAAGCTTTAGTATCATTGAACTTGAGTATTGTTCACAGTCTAAATGGATAAAACGGGTATTGGGCTGAGCAAAATGAACAAAATAATTTTTGGAAGATGCAAAACTCTTTTAATGTATGATACTCTGTCTCATCCTTAGAATCCTCTACTCTTTTTATTATTACTATTGTTATTATTATTATTAGTGGTAGTAGTAGTAGTAGTACGCATAAGCAATCTAAAGGTTCCCAGTCTCCTTAGATAAGTGGTTATTTTTGTTACACTCTTTGCATAAACTGGTATTGACTCTAAGCTGTTCACATCTTTTATTCTCAATGAAAATGATCTAATTAGTGCTTCCTATTCTACCAAACTTTAGCTAAACTGCTATCTCTCTCCTTTTAGAAATCTTTCCCAGAGGATGTGTCCATTTGCAGCTTGGATTGCATGAAAATATCACTTTAGAGCAACAGCATGTTTCCTTTATATTTCTCATTTTCATACACTCTGGCAGAGTGATATGAGAAGGTCCTTCATTTGGGTCTTTTTACTTTGTAAGTAACTTCAAGCCCATATTTTTTTACAAAATTTTAGGCAAAGTCTACCTAGTGGTTCAAAAAATGGCAGTTAGCAATGATAAATAAAAGAAATAAATAAAAGTAGTTTGGCTAAGTGTGCAGAAGAGTGTAAGACTTCTCAAACTATTTGTAACAAAGTTATTTGAAGAGAATGTGGAAAAGTTGTAAGCACACTAAATCCCCTGCCAGGGAATAAGCAGTCAAACTATGTAGTGTGTAAGTACCATCAGAAAGTGAAAATAATAACAAAACAAAACAAATAACAACAACAACAACAAAAAAAAAACAGTTGTTTTGTGGTCCATTAGCCTGTCATAGAAAGAAGTCAAAGAGTCAAACTAGAGAACTAGAGTCAAAGGCTGGAAATCAAAGACCCCCAAGGCTATTATAGAAGCAGGGCACAGACTTTACAGTAAAAGAATCAGCCTTTGGAAATCCCAAAGGGAAGAAATGGTTTCACCGTGGGCATCAGTGATAGAAACTGTCCATTGTCCATTAATGCCAGAATAATTGTCCATTAATGCCAGACTGCTATATACTACTTGTCTTAGCTTCACTTTGCTAAGCAGGACTACAGAGTACACTAAAACAATAGTGAGAAAATATTCTCATGTCTTTCTTTAAATTTACCAAATTTATGCCAAGTTTGGTTTGAGTATGACATTTTTTTTAGTTTGTACAAATCAGTTTATCCATTTTAACAGGAAAAGAATCTCAACTATCTTTTCCCCTCTTTTTTTTTTTCTTCTTTTCTAACAGGCCAGACCAATGATTTTCTTCTCTTATATAGACTTCTCGCACTTTTCAGTCTTACAACAAATATTTTCCATATCGACATTTGCCTTTGAAACACTCCCTCTTGATTCCATTATTCTGTCCACTAAGCTTTGTCTCATTGTATTTGTCTAATTGCATAAACTTTGCCTGACAATTGTAAATCTAACTGACAAACCTAAATTATGTGACTTTTTTATAATAATGAATCCATATTTTAATATCAAAGATTTAAATAAATCATCAAGTTAAATCGTGAAACAAGTCTTCTTAGTAACAATCATCATAAGTTTCTACATTTTTTGGCAATATTTGGATCATTCTTTTCTTCAAAGGTTTTTTTCAAAGGTCCACCTTATGTCAATAAAGGGGAGGAAGTCACAGAAAGGAAATAAAAGAATAAAAAGATCCATAGGAAAGCACATTCAGAAGTGTCCAACTTAATGCCTTCCCTTCTGCCCAATTTTCACATTGGCAGAAGAGGAAAAGTAAGTTTGTGCTGATGTTTTTCAGCAAAATGGAAGCACATTTCAATACCAGGTTTGTCTAAGGGAATACAGTGCAGAATACATGGCACGAGTGAATATCTTATGTGAGAGAAAAGACCAGCAAAGTAAGGGAACAAGAAGAGTAATTTGGAGACTGCAGAAACTAGATCACGAGAAGCAGGCTACAGACACTAATGATAACTTCCAGGCTCCTCTTAGATACAGTAGCTGCTCTTGAATCTGAAGTCAGAGGGAGCATTTGCAGAACTGCATGAGCTGGAGCAGACGAGAGAGGTAGGAAATCATATTGTGAAGTCAGCACAGTCTGGTATCACAGGAACTTTCTTAGCTGTGACAAAGAGAACAGTAATAACCCCAGTATTCCATGTGTCAAATGCACCACAAGTTAGCTCGGTACATTTTGCTGCTGTGTACTTTGGTTGGGGTTTGGAGACAAGCTGTGTATGCTACTCACCCTACGGCTGCCAGCAAAGGAGCGTCTGAGAAGGTGAATAGCTTCATTCATCTCCTCCCCTGTATTTAGCTTTTAGCAGCAAGGACAGCCCCTGCAGCTGTGAGGCAAGCTATGAGACTGGATAAAATGTGTAACAGGTTGTGACAGCAACTATACAAATGCAAGGTATTGCTGCCATGCATGACTGAGAGATAAGTGTGAAGCTGATGAACAGTCAGCCTTACAAAGCAAAATGCATAAGGTAGCTACATTTTGACAAGTGGCACAAAACCGCAGCTGAAACAGCACAACAGCAGAAAGGTGATGATTCTGGTTGACACTGCAGGGGATGAAAGTACCCAAGCGTGCACATTATCAGGAGCTGTGTTGCTACAGCCTCCTCTAAAGACTGGCACAGGATCAGCTTCCTCAATCTTAGTCAGGTTAACAGCATTAGTGGCTATTGAAGGAGCCAGATAGGCCTGAAGAACTAGAAAAGAAAAATCATGCTTTTTTTTCACAAGTATTGCAATAGACACAAACTGAGCATGAGGTTATCTCTGGAAAATCTGGCCATGCAATTGAATGAGTTAGGGCAGTAGCTGGTCAATACAAGAGTCCACTGTGCAAGGACTTGGCCTTTGACATCATTTTAGCAACATGTGCTAAGGACAGTGGTATTCCACTTTTGCCAATATAATCCATGGGATGACATCTCCATGAGGCTATAAGGATGCTCTAGGCTTCCTCATGGTCCATCTTCCCAAGAAGCATCTTACATGACAGGCTAAATCACAGGCTTCTAGGACAACTACATGATGCTTTAGCTGTTGGTGTTTTTAAGTCATGGCACAAGTTTGAGCTGCTCCATTGTTCTTTTTAGCACAGCAGTTCACAGCCTGCTCTGTATTCTGTGCATTTCAAATGAGATCCACAGAGTATCATTGAAAAGTTAATGTTATGTTAAGAATATTGGCCTGTGATTTGTCAATGTCTCTTTGTTTGTATTAACTATCAAGTTGCGTTATAGACATGGCATAGACCAGAAGGAAGGAAAAATGAGACATGGCCAGACCAAGTCAGTGAGTTATATATATTGAACACATTTTCTATGCTTCTACATGCCAGGTGACTTACAGCAAGGTAAAACAATTACAGAATACAAAGTGTTTTTCTTAGCCCTATTAGTTAAAAAATTAGTTTATGTCCTGAAAAGTGGAAATTTAGATGCCTTTCAACATGTTGCCTTTCTATGTATTTTTATGAGTCCTAAATTCTTATTATCAGTGAAAGTATATCTGACCCTTTTTATGACTGCAGTACATTTAGGCCATGTTAACCATTAGAGGAATGAGTCTTATTCCTTAAAGGAAAGGTGTAAGTGTTTCTAATCTACTTGTCAGCAACTCCCAACATTTCCTGCATGTGCTCTAAATCCTTTTTTATTATCCCTGTACTTTTCATCCCTGATTTAAGTAAATGTTTACCTTCTCCATTTCTTCAAGTAAATCCAAAGTGTTTAATTAATGTCTTATGCTATTCTTTTTAGTTCATTGGCTTAATTTTCCAACTCTCATGCTTAAGGGGATAAACTCTTTCTTCCTCCCCTGCCTATTGCTTACCCTCTTCCAATAATTGATTTTCTTCTGTCATCCACTATTTTTTTACTTGCTGCAGTGCCTCCTTTCTTCAATCCATCGAGTCTTTCTACTGTTCACACTCCTTAATTATCATAATTGCTTTGTGTTTACCCTTGCCTTCTCCTTACATCTTTATTGCAACTGTATTAGTTCTGCCACTACTGGATATTAAGATTTAGTAAAGCATTTTGAGAGTAAAGAGTAAGTATTTGTATTTTACAGTGAGGTGAATTTCCTGGATTTTTGTGCAGCAGATTAATATTGCTGTTCTGAAGATATAATATGTTGACAGGTACTTACATTACATGGCAGATAAACGATGATGATACCAGCTTTCCACCTTCTGGCTGCACTATTGATCTTGTTTATCAGCACTACTATAAAATACCTAGCCATTTAATATGTTATCTCTCCAATTAGGTGAATCGTGTCAGTCTCAACTTGTATGTTATCTGTCTCTGAACTTGTAGTATTTGAATTCAGTATCGGAAAATTGTTTACAGTGATTGAACAAGATAGTTGGACAGAAAAAAACAATCATTTATTCTCTATTTCAAAATCTTAGGGAGAATCTTTTTTTATTCCTTTCTCCTAGAAACAACTTCTGGCTTTGTAGAAATTCTAGAACTGTTATCATTGCCCCTGCAACAAAGCAAAGGAAACTCCATCATTCTTTCTAACATTAAGTATGATGGAATCTCTTTTTTTACTCCCTAACCCAGGAGACCTGCTCTTTCTTGTTAATTTCCCATATCAATGAACCTCACTTGCAATTTCAGGGAGGGAAATATATTCTTATTTTGAATATTGTTCTCACGAATAATTGAATATTCTCAGGAATATGATTTTCTGTAACACTTAGAACGAACTCAGGCGATCTAAGAATAATGAACAAGACTCCCTCCCATTAAACTGCACGTTTAACAGCACCAAACTTCAGTCTTATGTGTCTTAAATACAAAAGACTGTGTTTTGCCTATACCATAATACTCTTCATGTAAAATTGCACTGCTGTTTACAATCGGTAAATATGAAACTTTGCTAATGATCTGAAAATGAAACCAAATTTTCTCCAAATGCCAACTTGAGTTCACATTTTTTCCTCCCAGTACATAAAAGTCATGAGTTCTGCATTCTGTTTATGTTTATGGTGTAGTTGTATGATCTAAAGCTAAGTCCTCTGCGTGCTTCCATTTATCCCTCACAAAAAGGCGATTAATGGAGTATAATGAGGAGACTATACACTATAAGGAGTGTCTATAACAGATGTTATGCAGGTGCAGGATCCTTGTGATTGCTAAAGAAGTTCCTATGTATTATAGAGCAAGGACTTGACTCTTGTGTCACCAAGATGCTACTCAGAGTTTTGCTTTTTTAGTTAAAGAGCATCTTGTGGGCACACAGCACAGGTATGGTGCTCAAAGACCCTGTTCGCAATAGAAGCTGCTCCCAATTGCTGATTAAGTCCTGTCCCCTCTGGACATCACCTTCCCCTAGCTACTGGGAGTATGTTTTGCTCTATTCCATAATGTTACTTTTTAATTTTATTATTATTATTATTTTTTCTCAATCCTGATGGGGAATTCTGAAGAAACCCAGAAAGGCTCACAGTGCCAGCCTGACCAGGCATGAGACCAAACTGAGCTCCTGATTTCTCCTGGAACATCCCCCTTTTCCATGCAAGACACAACATCCATTACAGAATATCCTTTTTTTCCCCCTTGATTTTTAATGCAAAATTTAGAAGGAAAATAGCCATGTAACTGTTCATTTTGCCCATGAATAGTTTTTCATTGGGCAGAGACGAAGCTTAGCAATTTTCATTAGTTCACTTCATTAAGGAATTTCATTGCAATTAGAACAACTTCTACTACAAATAAAGTTAGAATTTACTGTTCAGTGTGAAAGTTTAGAAGGATGTGACACTACTACACTGATGTATTTTTTATCATAACATTTAATTGCATATTAAAAATGCATTATGTTTGTCAGGCACAAAATAAACTCTGGAGAATAAGCATGTTAACTTGTTTTGCTTGTCTTAAATGAGTGTAAAGAATGGCGCCAAAATATTTGCGTCATCTTGGTAGGAGACAAGGAAGGGTGCTCTAGTGTCTCAGATCACTCTGTAGAAAGATTTAGGGATTTTCCTGATGGGCACTCAGGCTGCCTCCTATTGCTGCCTGGAGATCTGGCTTCCTGAGGGTTTAAATCACCCTCTGGCACTTAGAATACTTGTCTGTGAGCCTAAGGCTATGTCTATGCTGTTAAATAAAACAGGGCCAGGGAGCATGCTTGTGCCCTGAGGCCAAGGAGCGCTGCCTGGCTGCTGTCCAATCCATCTAGTGCTTGGCCATGGGTTTCCTCTAGGTCCCATGTGGTGTACATCTGGACCCAACACGAAATTATTTGTTTCAATGTATATTTTTCGGTTCAAATAATATAAAAAGCTATAGTAATATAAGTAATATAAGATACAGTAATATAAGTAGTATAAGCTATAGTATATAAGTATTCAGATATGTTGTGGCTCATTAGAACAATATTTAAATATCACAAAATTAAGGACGTGTTGCATGACCTGCGATGTGAAGGCACCAAGGGTGTTTTGGGGATGTAAAAGCTGCTGGAATAGTTTGGAAAACTATGCAAGGTGGAGATGTTGGGATGGGCTCGCAATTCGGCAATGATCACGCAAAACGAAGTGGCTATTACGAGCCTTTATTCAGGTGAAAACACATAAAAGAAACAAAGTATGGATAACTACTCACGAGATAATACCTGCTGGCAGGATACTAAAACCGAACATCCTCTCAAGCTGAGAGATCAGGGAGTTGCTTACAGATCCCAAACTCGGCGGGCATCCCCGCAGAGACAACGTAGGCCTCGGTGTTGGGAATCTTGTTCCCCCTCTCTCCGCCCTGTCTTTTTATGCCCCGTAGATCCTGCCAGTATGTACCAAGAGGCTGGCTGGAGGGTGGACAAACTCCACCTTCAGTCATATAACCTTCCCTCCTGGGTGTGCAGGTGCGCATACCTGTAGGGGGCCCCCGCCCTCAGTGTGAGGATCCTGCCTTCCTCATCTTCCTCCTCCTCCTTGGGTGTTTGACCTTCAAATCTAGTTTAGAGGACGTCTGTGGTTAAGTTGGCTACAAGTCTGGTTGAGCAGCTGCCTTCAACTTGTTTTTAGAGGAGGTCGGCTGTGAACCAGGCTGAGCAGCCACCTCCGTGCTCCTTATCGCTCAGCACAGGCGGGCAAAAATCTTCTTTCTCAAGGTCTGGATTCTTCTTTCCACAGGAGATTTTCATGACCTTACAGATCATAAAAATTTCCACCTCCTATACAGGAGGGTGCTAAAGTTGTTTCAATCTATATTGACTTGGGGAATGTCCCTGATTTGTTCTATTGCAGCTATTACTTGGAGGAGGGCTAGTTTGGTTTGACCCAAAACCATGCCAAGGAGCAGGCTAACAGTTTATTACAGTGGATAACAAGAAGCACAGTGCTGACTTCAAGGTCCTATTTTATCTATCAAGCAGAAAGAGAATGCAGCATGGATTTTAGTCCTCTTCCCTAAAAAGCTATTGTTTCTGTTATGTGGAAACATTCATCTGGGTACAGTAATGTTACTATAAAAGTGCTCAATAGCAGTCTTATATACTAAGGAGAAAAGATATACTGATCTATCTGTGTCCATACTAGGCGCACTGTAGTGCTTTAACTGCTTCATCCATGTGTTTCAAATGACTTACAAGAGTGTCCCTACTAAGGCCTGCAACTGGTAGCTTCCTAACTTTAATGGCGAAAAAAAAAAAAAACCCTCAAATGCCTGCTAGATATAAGTCAGTACAAGTTTTGTTGGTTGTGGAGTCTCCTTCTCTGGAGATCTTCACAACTCGCTTGGATGCAGTCCTGTGCCATGTGCTCCAGGTGACCCAGCATGTGCAGAGGTGTTGGACTACATTACCTCTAGAGGTCCCTTCCAACCTTAAGCGTTCTATGGTTCTATGAGTCTATGCGGTCATGGCCGCATCACAATGGGCCACATCACAATGGATGCGTGGCCGCATCATAATGGGCCGTGTCACAATGGATCCATGGCCACATCACAATGGGCTGCATCACAATGGGGCGCATCACAGTAGATCCATGGCCCTCATAATGGGCCATGTCACAATGGATCCATGGCCACATCACAATTGGCCGCATCACAATGGGCTGCATCACAATGGATCCATGGGCGCATCACAATGTGCCGCATCACAATAGATCCCTGCCGCGTAACAACGGGCTGCATCACAATTGGCCACATCACTATGGATCCTTGCCCGCATCACAATGGGCCTCATCACCATGGGCCCCCTCACAATGCATCCATGGCTGCATCACAATGGGGCACATCTCAACGGATGCATCACAATGGATCCATGGCTGCATCACAATGGCCGCATCACAATGGGCCGCGTCACAATGGATCCCAGGCCTCATCACAAAGGGCCACATCACAATGGGCTGCATCACAATGGCTATATCACTATGGATCCATGCCCTCATCACAATGGACCTCATCACCAGGGGCCCCATCACAATGCATCCATGGCTGCATCGCGATGGGCCGCATCACAATAGGCCACATCACAATGGGTTGCATCACAGTGGATCCATGGGTGCATCACAATGGGGTTTGTCACAATGGTCGCATCACAACGGATCCACAGCCGCATCACAATGGACACATCACAATGGGCGGTATCACAATGGATCCGTGGCTGCATCGCAATGGACCACATCACAATGGGCCACATCACAATGGGCCGGAACGCAATGGATCCATGGCCACATCACAATTGGCCGCATCACAATGGGCCGTATCACAATGGATGCCTGGCCATACCAAAGGTATCCCTATCCGCATCACAATGGGCCACATAACAATGGACCATATCACATTGTGCCGCATCACAATGGATCCCTGGCCGCATAACAACGGGCTGCATCACAGTGGGCCATGTCACAATGGATCCATGGCCGTATCACAATGGGCCACATCACAATGGCTGCATGACAATTGGCCGCATCACAATGGATCCATGAGCGCATCACAAGGGGGCTCATCACAATGGGCCACATCACAGTGAATGGGCCTCTCGTGACCTCACAATGGGCCTCTCGTGACCTCACAATGGATTACCTCACAGTGGACGACCCCAAAAGGGGCCTCTCGTGACCTCACAGTGCATGACCTCAAAATCAACGACCTCACAATGTGACCTCACAATGGATTACCTCACAGTGGACGACCCCACAAGGGGCCTCTCGTGACCTCACAGTGCATGACCTCACAATCAACGACCTCACAATGGGCCTCTTGTGACCTCACAATGGATGACATCACAATGGGCTTCTCGTGACCTCAAAATGGCGCTCTCGTGACCTCACAATGGACGACCTCACAATGGGTCTGTCGTGCCCTCACAATGGACGACCTCACAATGGATTTCTCAAGACCTCACAATGGGCCTCTCGTGACCTCACAATGGGCGACCTCACAATGGACTTCTCAAGACAACACAATGGGGCTCTTGTGACCTCACAATGCATGACCTCACAATGGGCCTCTCGTCACCTTACAATGGGCCTCTCATCACCTTACAATGGACGACATCACAAGAGGCCTCTCGTGACCTCACAATGCATTAACTCACAATGGGCCTCTCGTGACCTCACAATGCACGACCTCACGGTAGACAACCTCACAATGGGACTCTCGTGACCTCACAGTGGATGAGCTCACAATGGGCATGTCATGACCTCGCAATGGGCCTCTCATCACCTTACAATG
>NW_010584448.1:261469-277660 GCF_000705375.1 Tinamus guttatus | reverse complement strand
TGCTTGTCTCAACTCTTTGACTCCTTACCTGACTCTCAGCCAAATTCCTTATCCCTTAGTCAGCGGTCCTTCTGCCCTTTCACCGAGACCTGGCTTGCTCACAGCATGACTGCTGGCCTTCGGAAATCCTGCACTTTTCTTATTTGGCAGCTGGTGCACAGCCTTTGTGAGTGAGAGCTTAGTGAGAGCTGCCATCGCTCAAGGGTATCTGGACTAGTATCTCCAGACTGAAGTAGCATCTCCAGGCAGTTTTGCCAGATCAATGCTGGGTGTCCCCAGTACCCACCCTAATCAACAGGGCACGGCACTCTCAGGCATGTCCATGTTCTCCATTGGGTTATAGAGACTCACTCAAATGAAATTACTTCGAAAAATCCTGTTTTAACGTATTGCTAGTGAGAGCCACAAGGGAAAAACACCTCACACACAGTGATGCTTGATGAACATATTGTAGATGGGCTGTCATGTGTCTTTAGATCTGTTCCCAATTTTGCAGCTGGCCTGCAGCGTGACACTGAATAAATAATTTTTTTATTACTTTCTGCCTGTTTTACATCTAATAGGTAAAATAACCAAAACTTACTTTTCATTTCAATATTTTCAATATTGAAGGCACTTGGAGATGGATGGGTGAATAGTAAAATGTACATATCGATACTAAAAAACTTACAAGTGAAGATGGGCAGGAAATACCCAATCTCATGAATGCCTTCCTGAAAAAGACTTTTCATATAATTTTTTCATCCTTCTAAATAACTGTGATAAACACAATGTAATTCTTCTACAGAGCATTATATGTGATGATACCATTTGGTACTTTTTGTGGAAGATCTGAATAGATTCATGTCAATTTTGGCTTTGACAAAATGAGGTTAATAACTACCAATCAATCACTTCTGTTCCAATTTTCTACAAAAATGTACTACGGACATACATTACAAATAGGCACAAATATTAGTGAGTATGTTTATCCTGAAAAGATTTTACTGTGAAGTCCTTGTAGAGTCAATACCTGCAAACTTATTTCACACTGGAGAAAATGTTTAAGTTATAAACAGTGTTATGCTGTTTTACAGTAAAGTTTGTATGCCATGTGCTACCATGTGGCTGAGTAGTTTTCTCGGTGTTAATTTGTTAGACTTCATTCTTGTTTGATTGATAACAGCTGGTAATGCCAGCATATTATAAACTGCCAATCATTTAGGAAGTTGCAGTTATAACCATTAAGTAAGCATCAGTTATTAAAATTAAGTCTTTAGCATTAAGTCTTTAGCTGAGAAGTCTGTGTTTTATTTCGATTATGAGCAAATGTGTTCAAAATGAGGTTGATGGGCTCCTGTGCTGCTTATTCCTCCTGCTAATTGTAAAACGTACTCTTTATTGTTGTTCAAGTTATTCGCTTCACTGTGATGATCAGAAAATAGTTTGCTGTTACAAAGAAATATATCTGGGGAAAAAAAGACTTTTTTTAAAAAAGTCTTCTCTGTTTTACTAATGTTTTGTATAATTTACATTAAAATGTTTTTTTATGTAAATAACTGTGGTTCTTTTAATGATGAAATCTGTAGTTGGCACAGAATGAGAGATATATTTAGAATTCTTTGGGAAGGGAAAAAATATATATTATTTAAAAAGGATCTGAATCCTTTATAAAGTTGATGATTAAGAAATACACAGACTAGGAACAGGATCTCGAGGTGACTGGAACACAGTAAAGAAGATGTAAGGGAAGACAGGTATGTTTAGGTGGACAGGCTATGGAAGCACATAGCTTAATTAGGTGAAGGAAAAGATGAAGGGTATATCCCTCTTCATCATATCCTGGGATTAGATGAGATTTCTGGCCAAAATTGAAGTAGGAAATGCTAATAATCTGGCTACAATCAGTCAAGAGGTATTAGCTGAATGAATTGTCAGTCTCGCTTGTTCAACAGAGAGATTAATCTTTGAATAAATCAGGTCTGCAAGCAAATTATTAGAAGGAAGAGCAGAATTTTGGCTCCTACCCTCTAATATGACAGGAGATCAGTTCGTTTTTTCTATATTCCCACATCTCAGGCGCACAGAGAAGCCTAGGATCGTATTAAAAGCTTTAGAGAACAATATCGAGGGCACTTTTCCTTCTGCTTCTGTACAGTCTAATATGAACTGGAAATGTAATATTCAGTGGTAGAGCTACATTTTTTTTAGCATAATTAAACCACAATCCTATTTTCTTAACAATCTTAAAGAAATATCTGAAAAGCTTCTAGAGTTTTTAATAATTTCACTAGGTAGGCTCTTCCACTCTCTGCTTAATTTAGCACATTTACCTGACTTGATTCTCAGATATTACTTTGCTGTAATACCATAGAAGATAAGGAAAATTCCCATTAGAATAACCTTCTACAAAAAGAGAGTTTCTAAAACTGCGAAGAAAGAATACTGGAGCTGCAGATCTTTTCTACCTTCCATAACGGAGCCATGTAAAAAGTGAACAGATCTCTCAGCAGTAACTAAATTCTCCATAAAAGTCTGAATATTGAGGCCTTTGAAGAATGCTAACACTAGCTAAACTTAATGATGGGACACAGCAAAGTTCTAACCAAACTCAGGAACAAGGAAGAAAAAAATTTGTCTTCTTTGCCATGCATTTGTTCTTCAAAATGTTGCACAAAACAAATGAAAATAGGCAGCTTGTCTTGCAAGTTTAAGTTGGTGCAATTTAATTTATACATTTCCTTATGAACATTTTTCCTTTTTTTTCTCAACTAGTTATTAAAAAAACATGTCCTTGTGTTAGTCATCCTCACACAGAATAGCTGGGTTTGAATTTTACAGCAGTGAGATGGGCACAGATAGTGTGGAAAGGAAAACCTACTTCCATCTGGACAAATAACACTGACAAGAGTTATTTTTAATACACTTACCACTTATGGTTTTATGTGTAAAATGAGGTAACAGACTTTCCATACATCCTTTAATTGAGAAGCATTCTCCAACCCAAAAGAGACTATGTTTCAACAAATACTTCCATTGTATGGATGTATCTGTACTTCCATGTGATTATTTACAATAATTTATAGTTTTGTCGGCTATGTATTACAGACTATATATGAACTAAATTCAGAAGATGAACTATCAGCAAAACTATAAATATTGTACTTATCTAGAGAGTTTTCTCTATATCTGTTTGCTAACACATTCAGACTGGAAGCCGAAGACTTTAAGGAGAAACTAGAAACCCTGTTTATGCTTACACTGATTTAATGCCCAGCAAATGACAGTCTGACCCTCCAAGGGCTTCACAGTTAGCATGTATTTAACATCAGCCAAATCTCTACATGACACACCAGCTGCTCCCAGTCAAAGAGTCCTAAAGAGACTGAGTACATGATTTCCCTTTTCTTTTGACTTTTTTTCCTACTTCCTTTCATAGGCCTTGTTTTGAATATGAAATCATAATCAAGCAGGCAAGAGAAATCTCTTTTCTACCTAACAGGACATTTACGTCTAAGAAGCAAGCATAGCAGGTTCTGTCATATTCTCTAGAAAAATACTGGGCATTTATTCAAACAATAATGCAATTTCAGATGATTATCAGTTGACAATTTTAGTCATTTTAGCCACTTTAGAGAAACTTACTATGTGTTGGTGGTATTACGACCGATGATAGGGGTATTATGGAGTAACCATGGACCTTCAGGTTAGGTGCTGTGAAAAACAAACAAACGAACAAACAAACAAAAACTATAATTTAAGAAGTTCATATTATAATGAAGAATAAGAAAAGCACCAGAGATGAACCACAGTGAAACTACTGTAAATCAGCTTCCAGGTCAGATAGGAAATGAGCTAAATCTTGTTCCTCATTTTCAGTAACAGATCATTCCTACTTTCCATCGAATGCACTGCTAAAAATGCTTATTTCTACACATTGTAGACCTATGGAACTGGAAAGAATATTAAAAATGAACATGTAAAGAAGAGCACCAACTGAGAGGGTAGTTAATAATGTCCTAGTACTGAGAACTAAATGCAGAATGTATCTACCCATCAGAATACACATTGGCTCATAAGGTATACTATGCATCATATATAAAAGAAGCTTTCACACTGGTGTTGTACACTGCATATTTTCTGCCATATATTCACAAGCATTCTCTGAACATACTTTTAAAAAATGTTTGCAGTTTATATGAGGAAAAATATATGAAACCACTGTGCATATTTCTATTTTTTTTCATTTTCTATGGGTTATAAAACGCACACTGGGGACTGAACGCAAATCGTTTCCTCTTCAGTGTTGCTGAACAAGATATCAGATTCTTAATGAGGAAAAAACAGAACATCAGTTTGTTATGCATCTTATTCATGAGTACATCCAGAAAGGCTGAATAGATGGCTGACTGTAATAAGGAATAGCTAATGATACACAGCAGAGTAGACATTTTCATTATACACCACTTCTCATCACTTAACAAAACTATAGATTAGCAATAGCACTGCAAAAAGGGGCACACCTGACATTTTGGTGCTCGATTCAGCTCATACAAACGCCCTGATTTTCAATGGCTTAACGGAACTTACTGAACATCTTATTTTTTTCAATTGGGATACAAGCAGCAAAAGTATAGATTCCTCTCCTTTGCATTACATCAGGAAATAGAAAGAAAAGAGACAGAAAGATGCACAGACCTCTTACAACAAGTGAAATATGATGAATAATAAAGGGAGAAGAAAAGCAAAACCCAACAATAATAAACATGACATTCTGCTTAAGTGACATCCATGTTTCAGTTCCTTCACCTCCAAAGACCAACGGCCAAATGATGCCCTATCAGAAGAGCCGCTGAAGGAATCCAAATCTTCTACCTGCGTGAAAAGTAATACGCTCCTAAATGTACCGGTGGAGCACAACTCACGTTTCCTAACATGGCAAGTTATTTTAATCTCATAATTTCAGCATGACTTTTACTATAGGCTTATAAAGACTCCTAACTATGACAAGACTAACTTCTTTCTTAATTTTGAAAAGAAGAGTCTCATGCTTACTTTTGAGTCTCAAGGCAATAATTGCTCTGATACAGTGAGAAGGTGAGCACTCCTAAATATGAATGTAAAAGACAAATTATTTGGGCTAAATATGGGAAAGTACTCCTTAGCCATACATCTCTACACCATCCCACCTGGCAGGGATCTTTTTTAGCTCCTGCCCTCACATCAAATATGATCATTGTCAAAAGCACAATATGAAGCCCAGGGCTATGCAATCTTTTCTTTGCTGACCTTTGCAAAACTGGTTTATAGTCTCTCATAGGAAAATGAAATTGGTCTACTGGGAGAGAGAAAGAAATATCTGGGGTCAGAATATACTCTCCCTCCTGAAGAAAGCATTTTGTCCAAACTGTATGAAGAATATTTCAAAGTGGTGTGGGAGGACCATCTTATCCTCCACCCCCTATTGCTATAGCCAAAGTTTGAATGTTTCATTTATACATATGTTCCCTAGGGGTTTTTTATTCAAATAGGTTCTCAGTGAAACACTTGCAAATAGGAATCTTATAACAGAAGATTCTTAGAAAAGTTCCTACAATTGTGCGTTCAGCCAAAACCAGAGATTTTGCGCCCCCACTTCACCAAAATATATTGAAAAACTGTTGCAGGCCTCTCATGTGAAAAATGGGAATTATTCATGCACATCCAGCAAATCTCTCTCAAAAATGATTCTATTAAGACCCTCCCAGAAACTGATTAGAATCTTAATTTGCTATTAAGATGTTCAAAGATTATTTCATGTACTGTTCCAAATGCAGCATGATATGGATACCTAATTATTCTTTCATCTGAGAAATATATCTTTCTCCATCATAAGTATAAGTAATGTGATCCTGTTTTATAAATAAAATAACAAAAGGTAATAAAGGATTATTATGTGTTTCATAAGCAGGCAATCAATTGTTATATATACATATATATATATATCTACAAAATGCGAAATGGTCATAGGTTGCCAGTTTTGTAGATCGCAATATCTATAGCGCTTTCTATTATTGTTCTTATTATTGCACATAACACATTACTCATGCCTGCAACACACTTAAAATATTTATTAATTATTCATATTCAATTTATAAGTAGAAAAAAAATCAATGAAAGATTTTCTTATTACTTTTCCAAGTGCCCTTCGCAGAAATGAAAATTATGTAGGATGCAGGAAAGAAAACAATGGGAAACATTGGGGTAAAGCTAAGAGAGACAGTCATAAACGCTGCCAATACCAAGGGCCATGCACTTCCCAGCTATTTTGGAGTGACTAATTGAAAAGCTGTGTAGAGCAGATGCAGCTCAGAGGCAGAGGCCAAACCTCGGATCTATCCAGTTCTAAACTGAAGGAGAGCCAAGATCTGCCAAAACATCAGGTCTTTGGGCAGGAGGGTTGATTTCTCATTAACTCTCCTTGACTGCCTCAACGAGGCTTTGGGGTGAGCAGAAATGATTTGTCATGCAGCTGAAAAGAGTGCACAGACCTGTAACAGTTCATGGCTGTCTTCTGTTCTAGTGTCTCTCTCCTTTCTCCACATGTAATGCCTTTGGGAACAAAACCCATAAATGTTCTATTGCATTTTTAATGAAGAATAAAAAACTGTTAAACTGTATGTCAATCACTTTGTTGCATCCTTAAAGTACTGAATTAGTAAATTCTTTGACAGTTGGGCTCTTACTACATAAAAATGGGAAGTTGCCAAAACGTGGTCGATAAGTGAAAAAGAAGCAATCTATACACTAGAGTACGTCTATGAACACATGATTACAAGACCAGCAGTAGCTAAAGACTTGTTTCTTTTGAATGCTGAGCATGTTCCTAAAGATTGCATGAATGTTGCAGGGATATGCAAGCAAAACACTAGCAAGGGTATAGAAGGCTGCGTCAGGACAGAGATGCATCCAGTAGGAATATATCCCGAGATGACTATTACCATTTTCCTGGATTACCTTCCTTTCCTATGTAGATAAGCCTACATATATATATATGTATATACACATATTTGTATACACATACATGTAAATATACATACTTTATATATATATATACACCCTTTTCAATAATAAAACAAAAAAGAACACAATCCAGCACTTTGGATCTAGCCCCCTTCTTTCTGAACTTCTGGAGAGTTATCATCTTGACTCCACTTCTCCCAAGAATACCAGTAACCAGGTCTACTCCTACTTGCCAAAGTAGGACAAGCTAACAAGAAATTCATGAATATAAGTTTTAATCTGAATCTTGACCAGAAGTCTGTGACATACTTTTCAAAGTTCACTTCTCTTCACTAAGCCGCCTACAGTTTGAGTTGATTTTAGAGGTGCTGAGTCAGAAAATCAATGAAATATAATATGGGTTTTCTAGAGGATGGAATCCACTAAACTCTAGCACCCGATTTTTTTTTTTTCCTGTTCTTTAAGATTCTTAAATGTGGCCAATAATTTTTCGAGTGCTACTCAGCAGAAGACTGCTGCTAGTGGAGGAGTCAATGACAGCTGACTGTATTAATACCTGGCTTGCATTTTATGACTTTTAACTGTCTAGCAAAGTACCGTCTGGCCATGGAAATCTTTATAATCAGGGATAGTCAAGCACCATGGAAGTTATGCAACCTTGCCAAAAAGAAGAAATTTCTTGCAAATTTTGCTGCAACTGAGCATCTGTAGGGTTGGTAGTAATGATCTCCGCCTGTAGAGATGTAGTATAGAATAATAGGAGGTATGTTTTGTGCACAACAGCTTTACCATAGTGCTATAAGAAGCTAAGCCATAGTCTTCTATGTGCACTTGTTTCTGTTACAGGTTATTACAGACATGCCTCAGGAAACAGGCTGAGAGAAAGAGGACTGTTTTGCTTAAAAATGAAGACAATGCAAAGACATGCAAAAAAAGCTCACAAGCAAATAGCAACATAATGTGGTGTGTAGGAAGAGGCTCAACCTGGAAGAGCTGTGATTCACAGTCTTGACCTGGAATCATTTTGCAGTGCCCAAAATGTAACATTTAGCTACTCCATTACATAGCGTTAGCTCCATGGCTCAGATATTTTCCTTATTTCATACTTCCATCAGCTGCTAACCATTAACTGAAATGTTTGTGCTTTCGAAGAGGACAGAACTCTTTCCTCTGTCTGTCTATCCTTCATTCTTGATTATAGCTCAAATCAATAGCTGCCCCAAAGCAGGAGGAGCTGACTAATAATCCACCTTCTGCTGGCAGCTGGGAAGTGGGTCAGCACCTTGCAATCTGCCAGGAGAAAGGGGTACGTTATGTGCAGGTCTTCTGAGCCAGAGATATGGCTCCAATTTGTCAGTCCTTGGTCCTTTTCACACAGAAGTAGCAGGCTGCTCTGGGGCTGTGTTGCCACGATGTGATTTTTTCTGTAGTTTATTTAGCAGTGCTCCTTCAAGCTGTTCAGCACTGGTTATTGGCATGGACTCACTCACCTCTCGGCCATAACTTATGGGGAGGGGGAAAGAAGCCATTGGGAAGACTCTTTTTTGACTTTGCATTGCAACATATGGGTAGTCAAAACAAAGGAATAAGATGCCCTAGTCACTTTCAGCTTCCCTGTATAGGCATAAAGGCTGGTTCAAAACCAGGTCCACTTAAACTACCTTAGGCCCATTACTGGACAGGACTAGATTACAGATCAAAAATGCATTATTTGAGCTTATCTTCTTTTTAATTTTAGGTATGTAGTTGTGAAGCCTCTTGGACACTAAATAAATCCTAATCTTGCACCTGAGGGAAGAGAAAGTACAAAAAGAGATTATACGTTATATTTTCTAGTTTTCCAATCTGCTTACCAGATTCTTCTTTTTTAATACGTACAAGTAGCAAGAGTCTATTGGGTCAACTAGTTTATAATTAATTATTGATTAGATATTACAACCATATGCTGAGATTCATTTGGAAACCAAAGTGCTTCCTTGGTACTTATGTTAGCATTTATTAAATATGCATTATTAATCTGAATTACGTTGTGTTCAAATGCAAACCCTTAGAGCAAAGATAATGATCACAGCATTAGTATTTGTAAAACAGAATTGATTTTCCAACTTCACGAAATTAGCTGAATTATAGGATAAGGTTGCAGGTACTGAAGAATGAGTACTACTAGAGGAAATAGTCCATATATATTCCAGTAAATATTGTAGGCACAAACAGATTCTAAAGCTCTTAAGTTTTTTTTTGTTGTTGTTTTTTTTGTTTTTGTTTTTTTAGAAACAGTGTTCATATATCGCTGGTAGCATATGATTTGTATTCCAGTAGGAGTAATTAATTTGTTTTCCTTATGCAGCTATTCCATAGAAAGCTTAATCAAAAACCTAAATAAAACAAATGTTTGGACATTTCAGTATACTTAGAAATAGATTATTGTTAGTTCCTTTCTTTTCTTTGTCATGAAGTACAGCTTTTTTTTTTTTTTTTTTTTTTTTCCGTAGAGGTAAAACTGGTATTTCAACTATGATGTGGCTGCTAAAGCTGAAATATAAAGGAATATTGCAACACAGAAGGAAACCATTAGGATGGATATTCAGAGTTAAGTATGCTTTGTTGTACCTACTAACCCCTTTGCATGAATAAAATACTGAAGTTACCACTTTGCATGAATAAAATACTGAAGTAAAACAACCAAAAAAGAAAAATGTCACTTTTGGGCATACTTGTTTTTAGAATTTAAGTAAGGACAAGAGCATAACACTGTTTTGATGTTTGTTTGCACTAGGGGAAAAATGAATATTAAACTGTGTGCAGCAGGTTTAAGGCATGTTTGTGTGTGTATACACACAAATTACAAATAAAGAGCAAGCCAGGGACTAGGAAAGCATCCTATTGCATTACAAATAACACTGTTTTTACAGTTACCGCTCATATTGTGTCTGTACTGCCTTTTTTTTTTTTTTTTTTTTTTTTTTTTTTTTTGCTGTTTGGCTTTTCCTTTCCTGTAGTATCTTTTAAGCCCAGGTATCTTTACTTTCAATTTCTGCTCAAAAAAAGTTGACAAGAATTAATTTATAATCATGCCTGTTGGAACAAATTAAGAGAAGTTAAAGCTTGACGGAAGCTTTAAAAAATAAATTCAAAATTCTACACTCAAAATAAATTTAATTTGTTTTAATCTTTAAAGTGCAACTCAGTTTGCAAGAATATGTTTGCCTTCATTTGTACCCATAAGCATCAAAAGGTATTAAATTAGGTGTAGAAGACCTTACCTGTTGTTCTGCAAATACAATAAAATCTGACTGTGAATGAACAAGGAACTGAATAAAGCATCTGGAATATAAAAATAACATTTTACCTACAAGGCTGTACACTGTTGGTTCACATCCTTAAAATTATCCAAATTATTTTACAGGTGAAAACACCTTTCAAATACCCGCACTTATATCACCACATATTATGGAAACTTCATTACCAATTAAAACTAATGAAGTGCTGAACAGTAAATGTTCAAGCTTAATCTCCCTTATTATTTCACAGGTGACAATCACATTTTATTTACATAAAGTAACTACTAGTATTTACACTTTGATATATTTGTATAGATTTCATTCTCATATTTTTCAGGTCCCTGCAGTTTAACATGTCTCAGCAAAGATAAAATTTTTCACACATAAATTTTCATGCATTCCGTGCATCTGGAAAACATGTATTTGGAAGAGCATGTGGCACCCAGGAAATGGTGTCAAGAAAATGAACTTCTATTATGAAAAGATTGCAAGCTATCCTCATAGCAAAAGGACTAATAATAGTCTGAACAAGCTTCATTTAGGTGCATGTGTGGCCTGCAAATACTTACAGACTGTATCAACAGTTTACTGTAAGAGGTTCCTACGGGTACAAACTATGGCCATACCATTCCAGATTCAATATAAAAAGGCATACACAAATATTCTTTCTGCTTTCTGTCCTTTCTATCAATAGCTTAATCCAAAAGTCTTAAGTTTAGTTTAGTAATATGCTGATCACAGGGTAGCATTAAAATGAGTGACAGAGCCAAAAGAAAAAAAAGAAAAAAGAAAAAAGAAGCTGTTTCGAAATTACAGTTCAGGCAATTTTGAGTTAGCCTCAGGTACCCAGTGAGCATATGAATTGAGAGTAAATAGGCTGAAAGTGTGCCTTAGTCGGTGTAAGATTTGAAATGTTATCAAAGTTAATAGAACATAGGGGAATTTATTCCCAGGTATTTGATAAAGGTTGGATGAAAGTCAGAATTTCCATTCTGTAGGAAATCTAAAAATCTATTTTTCATTCTGATTTAGAAAGAAAATCAATGGTATGTATTTCCTATGAAATGAAAATCCTTCCAAAAATCCAGCTGCTGGAGGGAAAAAAAAGAAAAAAAAAGAAAAAAGAGGAACAGGGTGTGAGAGGAAGAGAAGAGGAGGCGTTGGGTGGGTTGACCATGTGCTTTTCGTGCTGGAAGGTGGCTTTACCTGTCTAATTTGGGGCATGGCAACTTCTGCCCATGCTTATATAGACCACAAGAGACGTGTGCCCTCTTTTTTAGTAGAAACAGTAATGGGAGCTGGGAATAGCAGTATTCCAGGCTTCCTCTGAGCGTTTTGCTCCGTGCTTCTCATGCAGACCAGCTGGAGCCTCCTCAGTCCGCATGGGGACTAAGCGCCACCTCCACTCGCGCCCCTCTCCTCCCCTTCCTGCCCTGCCCATTCACATGCTCCTCCTTGCAGCTACTGTGCTTAAAGGTGCCATTTAGTCCACAAGAAATAATTGAATTTAGTACTGTTAAATGACGACATGACTAAAATATGCTATTTTTTATTGTTTTGTTTTAAAAAGCTTAGGGGGAATAACTACTGATTTTCAAATTGGATTAGCCTATAAGATTTACAGCTTCCTTTGTTCATTTGTTAAGCGAGGTCCTCCCTATAAAAACAAATGCTATATTTATACCTATTATGTTACCTAATTGAATGTTATATTTAGAGATAAAGGGGGAATTCATTGGGATATTTTTTCATTATAGTCACCCATCATGATCATTTAAATCTAATTTGAAAATAGATATATGAGGCCAGTCTTTCCCTCTTTACTCAGGCATTAGATTACTGCTAACCCACATGGTCTTCACAACCTTCATATGGTGAAACTAGAGAAAAGCAGGATCGTAGGACCCACTCATTATAGCCTTGAGTAAAGCTCTCCAGCTTCTCCTGTCGGAATCTGAATTCCATTTCCACACCCGCCAGGCTGTTTGTAATCACAGCGTGACACCTTAGTTGCAGGCCAAACTTCTACAATACATATGTCCTTTAAGTGAATTCATGGTAAGTATTTATTAATAGGCATACACTTAGGGACAAATTCTGACAAATAACGTGAGACAGCAGAGGGAATTGTGATTTGAAACACACAAATTGATTCTAACAAAGTGGCCAAGGATTGATTCTGCATATAGAGAGAATAATTTTATTCCTCTAAGATAAGCTTAGATTTGGAGCTTAAATGTGTTGTTAATGTATGGAAATACACACACACACAAGCACACATATATAAATACATATATATGTATTCCAGGAACAAGCATTCTTTAAAACTCAAAGTATATACCTTCTCAGCAAGATCTGGACAATTGGGGAGCATTCAGGATACACACTACTGAAGTGTGTAACACCAATAAAAAGTAAAATGAACATAGAGATAATTCTAGATATATTTTAATTTGTTGCAATATTTAAAGCATATACCTGCGAGTCAAGCAAGTGTTGCTTAGATAGGTTAACTAAAAATCTGCATTCAATCCTAGTTAGAGATCAATTTTCATCTATGGTAAGGAAGATTTAAATTACAGGTTAATAAAAATAGCCTAAGAATATTGAAGTACTAAGATAAGTGAAGAGTAAGGTTGTAGATTCTCTGTCACTAGATATTCTTAAGAACCCACAGAGATTCATCTTTCAGGGAAGAGATTAGATAGTTTCTTGAGGTTCCCTTCAGTGCCATTTATGTTAATTCTTATATATGTATGCATTTCTATCGTTATGTTTCTCACTAAAAAAGTGCATGATAAGCATGAGTGATTAACTTTTGCCTTTCTTTATCAGTACATTTAATTTAAAGTCTTCTCATGAGCTTTACCACAGCGATTCTGATCCAAATTATCTAAAATGTTCAAGAGGTCCTCCAAAATAACTTTAATAGGCAAACAGAATTGGAAATGTTTCTTGTTCAGCTGTCTTATTAATCTGGTATGACTCCTGGTAGTTTGTCTCTACCAGGAGATAAACTTCACATATAATATCAAGAAGAAAAATCTGATATATGGTAACATTTATCTGAATATAAACATCAAAGCAGAGAGCTTGACAAATATAGGCAAGCCGAGTTACCCTGAGAAGTTGTGGAACAGGGTCACTACTCCTTATGAGACTTGGTCTCTTAAGAGAGTTAAAGGCTTCTACTTCCCCATGTAACAGCATTAATGGAGGTGCTGGTGAGTGGCCAGAGCAGCCTGGGGACCTGCTGCTCCTACTAGCCAGGTAAAAATTGACTGCGAACACATGAGAAATGAAAATACATGAGAATATTTCTTTTGTGTATGGAATTTTGAAGATAAGTGACTATTAGTTGCACCAAACCAAACCAAACATTTTGGAACAGGATTTTGAATTACAGAGTAATTAAAAAATGAGCTTACTAAATGCCTTGCTCAGTTCATACATCACAGTTTATCAGAGCTTATTTGATAATAGCTAAATAAAGTATATAAGCTAGGAAAGGTCCAGAAAGTCTCAGTCAAAAAATCATTCTATTTTGGAAACTTTATGAGGAGAAGTGCTGGAAAAAGAATCATCTACTGACTGAGTTGCCCAGCATCCATGTACAGTATGGTTCACTGACTGACTTATCACTATGGGAAAGAAATCCATTTGTAGGTTGTAAATTACTAAGCTGAAACTTCCATGCTAGTAGCTTTTAATGCACTTTGTTTGAGGAATACTGACAAAAAAATCCAAGGTGATGCATTTTCTTCTGCTGCAAAATGTGTTACAATTTAGAAATATTGACGAGAAGTGAAAATCAATTCCTTCTGTCATACCTTTGCACAGAAACCACTCGGAAGGTGATATGCTGAAGTTCCAATCATTCATGTATTTTCTTGTACCTATGAAAAAAACAAAACAAAACAAAAAGTACATGAAAAAATGGTCACAGAATAAAAAAAGAACAAAATGTAAAGATACTTCGTACTATCTTTTTATGCATCTCCAGCAAGTAATTTGCCTTGTTTTCAGTTTTTTCTCATTTGGGGAGGGATCCACCTTCCTCTGGGAGAAGGATACAGGCTGCTAGTGACTTCCGTAGAGATTGGAAGGCATTTCCAAATCACAGTTGTCAGAGTCTTTCCTGCAGGCATTAAACAGATACTTCATTCCGCAGGCATATTTACTGCACACCAAGAACAATAGATTGTAAAGCACTCTCAAGGAGTAGCTTAAAACAATTTAGACACCTTCATACGTTGTGGTAAACACACATTGTATGACAGAATATTTGCAGAATTTTGTAAGAATATTAGAAAATGTTTGACGACTTTTTATCACAAAAAAATACATAGAAAATCCTTACATAAATGTTCTGTATCAAAATGTATAACAAAAGGGCTTGATACCAATGAATAAACTAAATGAAATAAATTCTGGATTCTAAGCTCAGGTTATATGTTTCAAAGTCATAATTTATGTAATGAAAATAGATGTTTTTCATTGTCTACTTGACCATTTGAATTAGGTCAAATTCAACAAAAAGTTTTATTTTCTTGACTATATTTTAGTTTGATTGCTTTCAGAAAACAAGGAAATTTTCGTTTCTGCTTTCAAAACACAGTGTTTCAAATTTCTAGTTCTAAATTTGCAAAAATCTCCAAACAATAGAGACAGAATAAAGGAGGTTTAGCCATACACATGCATCATCTATCTTTGATCATTTTCCAGCTTTACGCAGGAAACCATCAAAAATAAAATAAACTCAAACTCAAACCCTTCCTTGTTTTTATGTATTTTTTGTTATTTTTTGTTTTATGTACTTTTTATTGTTTACTTCCCTCAAAAGTATAGATTTTTCTTTCTGTTTTTCTTCACCTTCATGAAGTGGCAGCAACAGATGGACACACACTCACCCACAGTGTCAGTACCAGGAACATTTGAATAAGGAGCTATTTACAGAAGAAAGAAGAAAAAACATGGAGATCTGCATTTACTCTTTATCTGCCTGTATCTGCAACTGTCATAACCACTATATAAGATCTCATGGCTTAATATACAGTGGTCAAAGAAGTGTAGCCACAGTCTTTCCTTCCAAGAGCCTTGATCCAGTCCACAACTCTTTCTTGGGGTTCTCTTGGTTGTTCTTTCATAAGTTTTTGTGTTCTCCCTTTGGTGGAGTGGTGTCTCACACCTTTCAAATGGTTGTGCATCTCTAGAGTACAAGGGATGATACAGCATTTAATGAAAGAAAAACAAAAAGGAAGAAGAAAAAGAAACCTCTTAAAGTAAATATGCTGTTTTTTTTTTACTAGTATTTCTTTTTCTCAGGCTTTATCATTCTATAAGTCTGCAAAATTCTGAAACTGCAAAACATTTCAAACATTTTGAATATTTTACTCTTATAAAATATTCTCTATTATTTGAAAATCATATAAAGAATAAGATCACTAAAATTGTGCTTCTTGCAGCAGATTAAGAAATGTGATAATAAATGCAAGGAAATTATTTTCTGAACTTCTCTGTTTGAAGGAGTATATCCATGTTATCCCATGTTATGAGATGTTTAAATACTGACTCATTCAAGCAGAGCTGTTGCTTACAGCATCATCCAACCAGTCTTTGGCCCCTGAGGGTCCCTCAATTCTGGGGTTGCAACAGCATAGAACAAATCCCATGAAAAGGGCTTTCCTGAGGTTCTCCGTGTCTTGGGGTGGGGGAAAATAGAGCACTTCATCACTCTCCACAACTGTTAACCATGCTCACCACTATGGACTGTGCCAGGACCCCAAAACCAGTCGTGTTAGTTACTGGCTCTAGAGACATTATGCATTTGTATTCAAAAGATCTTTTAATAAAGACTTTAAAAAACAAAATCATGCCTGGAGAGCTGGTTAGATCTAGAGCTACTTAAAAAGTCTTTTTGCCTTCTCTT
>NW_010584448.1:215325-255095 GCF_000705375.1 Tinamus guttatus | reverse complement strand
CCCAATAAAAAGCTAAAAACTGAATGAAAGCAAAAGAGGATAATTTTCACTTCCTGTAGGTAAACATGTACATTTCTACACTTGTGTGCACTTACTACAGATGCACAAAGGGACATGTTCACCATTCCACATTTGTTATTACTTTTTTTTCTATTTTTCCTCTCAATGCATAATGATAAAAACAAAATTTTTGTAAGAAAATAGAAAACAGGAAGAGAGAGAAAAACAATGACCTTATCTCAGAACAGCAAGTGGGCAGGACATTTCTCTGGGAGTTGGGGGACTTGAGGCAAGTAGTTAGATACAGTTAATTGGACTTGGGTGTCTGCCAGCCTAACTTGATGCCAGTTCCACTCTACTTGCTTTTCTAGGAAAAGGGAAGAAGGCAGTGTCCCTATTTCATTTTAACATGAAAATGTATCAGAAAATATTATCACTCAGAATTGACACATCCTCACAAAATTTCATGTCAAATAATATTTTTTCAAGCCATCCCTAGCCCTCTTTTTGGAGGAAGGGGAAATAATTCTTGGTTTAGTATATTATATGAAGACAAGTTATAATATAGCATGTTTATGATATTGTATAAAAGTGTGTGCAGAAAAGAACAGATACTTACAGAGACTCAATAAAATGCTCAGTAATATTCATAACATTTTCAAGAGAATTTTTAACCACTTTCAAGGGCATAATTTAAAAGAGAGAAAGATTCATTCAGAGAGAATGTAGAAAATGTATGTATGAGATTTTCACTAAAACCTCAGAACTTTGTATTTTCTTAAATCTTCGAAAGTCTGTGAGACTCAGATTTTGCAATAATTATAAAAGCAAACTACACAGCAAAATCAAAGCCAGATTTTGAATAACTTGCTGCAAAATCAAGTCATTCTGATTTGCAGCCCTATCACTGAGCCAATGCATGCATCCAACTCAGTTACAGCCTTGTTCTGGTACTGCAGCCTACTGCCACTGAACTTGCTACCCTACAAAGCTGTAGTAAGCTGGGGCAAAGGCAAAACAAGAATAAAGAAAAAATGCTGACTTCATTCATTACACCACATGTAGCTTTCAGGGATTTTCAGAGTATAGCCTATTCAGACACTCATTTCAGCACGCGTTCACTTTAGTTAGGGTTTTTCTTTTATGCTGTTTTTTCCGCACCTATTTTAAGAGCCAGTCAATGTTTTTTCATCTCTTTTGGAGCCTTATGGCCTTCCTTCTTATGACCTTTCAATACTTTCCTGTTACCAATCCTTTTGGGGGGTTACGTCTCTCTCACACAGAGGAATATCTTTTTCTTTAGGGAATTTAGTTCTTGTTTAGTCTTGTTTAGTTTCTATCTTTGACTGAAGGAATAAATATATTGCAGTGACTGCACTGTACTACATTTAGTCTACATTGTATTTCAGTCATAAGGGGAAATTAAAACCAAAATCCGTGGAAAATCTTGATAACTTCCTAGAAGCTTATTAATGTCTTTATACTCTCTAAATTAACTATTTTTTCCTAGTCAAGCAGGTTTCAAAATAAACATTAAAATGGGCTGCTTATCAGTGTTTGCTTAACAAACATTCAACATCTTGCAAGAGGTACAGAACCAACAATAAAAGTCCAAACACTACAGCTTGTTTGTAACTAATAATCCACAAGCAGATAGCAGAAGCTATCAAGGACATCACCTCTGTTTGAGGTCCTTGCAATAAGGAAAAGAATGCTTAGCACATGTCTCCACTGACTGTAGAAAAGAAACATACCCCAAATTATGGAACAAGACAAAAACCAAAATCACAGTTACCCAAGGAGAAAATCTCTTCTGACTTCAAATTTAGTTCAATATATTAAGTCTATCAGCAATATATAACTTGCTGAGGGAGGAAAGGCCTCTACAGTCCAACTATAGCAATAAACGCCAATTTTAAAAGGCAGGAAATGAACAATTACATACTTTTTGTTAGTGATTTAAACTATAAATTAGCAGGCAGTAAATTAAAAAAATCTTTCCTTCTGTCACAGTTAGTTAACAGAAACTTTTGATCATAGGATGTGTGTAACAGGACAATAAAAACACTGTTTTTCTCTGGATTTGGTGTTCAAAAATTGATTCTCCATTCTGTATTTCCTATCTCCAGAAATTCTCCTAAAAAATTCCAATCTTTTCAAAAATCAGACCTAACACAATTTAAGATACTTGACCTCCCTACCTTATTAGAAAAGTCATTCTATTAATTCAGTCTTTTGACTGTTCTTCTAATTTCCAGTCTAAATGTTTTTGTTCTGGGCAATTTATATGTGTAAGTTATTTTGCCAGTATTATCTCTTAGTTTTAAAAAGTTCCATTTCCTCCTCAATATTTACCACTCAGGTGCCATTTTAAGGTTCATCTTCTCAAACTTCATAAAATGGATCCTTCATTCTCTTACTCAGGATAGTGGAAATAGTACCATGTCAGAACTGACAGGTGACATAAAATTATTCATTTGATGTGCAGTGAAGTTCACTCCTCTTACATTCTGCTTTCCTAAACAAAGAATTAAAAGTATCTGAAGTGTGGCAGATATAAGAAGCACTAAAAAACCTTGTAGGAGTTATGTACAATGCTACCAACCATGACAGCATCACCAGTCTAATTCCAACCACAGGTGTCTCTTACTCAGTTATTAAAAAGGGTAAAATATTTGTGCTATTGACATTAAACCTGGTGGTGAATATTTTGAATGATGTCTCAGGCAGTGAACTTTCAGAAGAAAAAAATGAATAGATCAGAACCAGAGAAGTCCTTCCTAAAACATTCATACTCTACAAGCCACAGTGCTCATAATTTGTGCAGGTCTACTTCACTCTCTGCCTTTTTAAAACTGTATGTTTTAAAATATGCCATATATATATGTATATATATATATTTTTTTTTTTGTAACAATAACCCTCTTCAGCTGACATCTCACGTCTGCTGAAGCCCAGAACTGCTGGGAACAACTGGATCTACAAAGAAGGCAGGCTACACAATGAGGAGTCACAGTTTACATGCATGTTTGCTTCTGTCTAGAGAGATTCTAGAATATTTTCTTTCTTCTCATTGATTTTCAGAATCTTGAATTCTAAAGAATTGTGTATTACACAGTTCTAAAGAACTGTCGTATGTATATTTGTGCATGCGCAAACACACACACACACACGTAAGCTGGCAAGACAAACCATCCAGAAACTGGTATTTCCAATTTCTTCACCTGTTTGGCCATGAGTAGTTTTACTAATCTTTGTACACATTTCCTGGTCTTAAAAGCCACTGAAATACTCACAGCAAATAAAAACAATTAATTAGAATGAGTTAACTGTTAGGCCATTTGGGGAGAGGGGGTGGGGGGGAAAGGAAAACATTCAAACAAACACTAAAAGTGACTTTTATGCTTACAATTTCTCCAAAAATGAATTACATCTAGACTTTTCATTCAAATTAATTGCTCGGAGAAAAGGATTTGTGATCTAATCTGCAATTATTAGAGGTATTCATATCTGACTGATAGATGGTGCTGCGATGGTCCTACTTTCATTTCCCTTTGGAATAAAAGCTAACTCAGATGTGACATCTCTGAATTATAGAGTTTCCTAAAAGGAAACTTGGTGAACAAAATACAACTTACCATCTGTAAATCTTTATTACAAATCTTACTTTCATTCTAGGTTGACTGCTTCCCCGATGTAAACAGGAGGCCCACACAGAAAACAAGATGACAGGTGTATATTTGGTGCTGTAGTGCTCCATTGGTTAGAACAGAAGGATGCTGCCATTAATAAAAGCACATAAACTTTGATTATACTTCTTAAAGCTATTTGCTGAAGTATAAAATACAGTGCAAAAGGATATGTTAGATGCTTCATTGAGTTTTAATCAAAAGGAGAAATGATGTTTCTATTTTTTATTTACCTTCAAAATTTGACTAATATTTCTAGTGATAATTGCCTAATTTCTGCAAGTTGGTTAGTACCAAGTACCTGCAGACATGAATAGAAATTTTTAATAATGTCAGTTCATTACTGAAATTCACTTGCACACACAGAGTGTAACATCAATAAAAAGTTAACATTGTACTGTTAGAAGTCTCATTTTTGCTAGCCTAATGAAAGTGTTACATTTCTTATTGAATTATTCAAGTCTTTCAATATTTTGCCCTAGTATACTTATGGAACACAGAAATGCAGAGGCACTGTTTAACTACTGAAGGCAAATCAAAAGATATAAAGAGCAACCTATAGGTTTCGCGATATGACAAAAAGATGGGGGAAAACAGATTTTTTTTTTTTAAAACAAACATATTTGTAAGTCTTTAAGCAATAAATTCAATAATATAAGGCAAAGTGATTTAAAAAATCCTATCAAAGCATGGAAACCTGGACAAGGTTTTACCATCAAAAAAAATAAATACATGGAAAAGAAAATGAGATGGAAAAAAGAGGCAAAAAAAGAAATGCTGAATAGCAGTAAAGCAGACAAACTTGACAGCTTCTAACTGAGTTTGAGTACATTTTTGTAAAAGAGATGAACTGCATTCATTAACATTTAATCAAGTAGCTTAAATAAGATACTCCTATTTCTGGGGAGATCATTTAAGTTTCACCAAAGTAACTTGACCACTAAAATTTAGAGGCTCTTCATGAAATGAAATTGTGAGTATCTTTTTATATGTTGTTCTATTTTTGCCATCTTTATACAATGGTGCAGTTGTTTGAAGTAAATTCTTTATAAAAGTACTTGGTGAATGATATTCTTGAGCTACCCATATTTTGACCTAAAGGTGATTTACTACCCTTCTAGGGCAAGCATTCTATTAACATCAGTTAAAGTACTCTCACATCAGAAGTTACAAATTTAGCGATGCACATCCCTGGAACACAAAATGAAACTGACTGATGCATGTAAAAACAGAGAAGGTCAATGTTTGATATCTCCTTTAATCAGCACTACTTTGTCTTACCTTAATAATACATGCTATTTTGGAATTTATGGCATATTCTATTTGCAAATGTAAAGCATTTACAAATAAACAAACTTATAAAATCACTCTCTAACAGGCTGCTGTGGTTGCAACATTCCTTGTTTCAGAAGGGGAAAATGGGACACAGAAATATGTCTCTAGTCAGAAGGAAAAGCAATTCTTTGGCGACTTATATGAGAGTTAAATAAATTCACTATTGCTACTTTGTCAAGAAAATACCATATTGATCTTAGGCTAAACCTCACACAGCTATTCACATGGAACTCCACGGTACCTCTGATCAGACTGGGGTAGAGAAGAGCGAACTACAGATTAACGCTTCCTGTTATTTCTGATTCATGCAACAACAAGAACAAAAAAAAATCCTTGCTAAAATACAGAGAAGTGTCTCAAGAGGATAAGACCTCCCAATCATTTTGTGAGCTAGGTTTCTCTCTCAAGTATAAATCAACATTAACTTTTATGGAGTTACACTGGTCCATGCTGGATGAAAGTCTGGATTTCATCAGAAAGATTTAACTGAGGGAACAATAAAGACACTAAGTTCACTCAACTATTTAGACATTAAAAAATATTAGAAGCAAAATTAAAGGGAATAATAAATTTTGGCCAGAGATATGCTGAGCTTTGGTCACGCCTACCCTGAGTATAAGGCTGCAGAACACAATGCCAGAGATGAAGCAGAAAATGAGAAAATTTGTGAAATGCTACTGCCAAAGCTATCCAAAATCATATCTGGCAGTAGTACTACAAAAGATCACATCTGTTGTTGGGATTTGGCTCTCCTAAGAGGGGAGCCACCTCAGGTTATTTGTTGTGACTGCCATGAAATGAAACATCAAAGTAAAACCGAGATTTACCATTATATTCCAAATCCTAGGAGATTGCCCTTGAAGTGCCTTCTGCTTATGGAGATAAAATAACTCCTTTGCATGTAAGGAATAAAAGAAAAACAGGCAAGCCTTGTAAAAGGCTGTAAGGTTTGGATTTTTAGCTTTATCAGGATATCAAAACCTTGCTTTCAAAGAGCTCACTTTCAGATAAACCGGAACTATGCAACTTTTCTTTATGTTTTCACATGAATACCTTTACATAAAATAAACCCAAACCACATGCTTAATTGTGATTTAAGCACCTGCACCTACATTTGTTTTCAAAGGTACCATTTTTGCAAATCTCAAATATGTGGCGTAATCTGGCTAACGACATTAAGAATGTAGTTACTATGTTATCCTTAGAACTACTTCATCTACCACAACAATTCCACTCTGTCTACCCCAGAAGTAGCTGTCTTCATTGGGGAAAAAAAAAATCTGGACTACTGCTAAATTACCTGACATCATATTTCAGAATCTGGTCATCCCCAAAATTAGCTGCCCAGTCTTTCTAGTTTGTAGGACTCTTACAGAAGGAACTCCTAATAAGGTGAAGCACTGACTTTTTATAACTCCTGGCCCTGGTGGACTTGCAAATTCTTCCAAAGTGTGGAAGAATGAACCACTGTAGAAAGCTTTGCTTAATCAGACTTCGTCAGAAGATGAGAAAGCATCACAGTAATGTAAATGCTTGCATATCTTAAGCGAATTAACATTTATATACAGTTGTGCTAACAGAGTGCAATCATGTTGATTACACAGAAAAGGTCAAATATAATAGGTCAAGACCAAAAATAATTGAATGAATGCATGTGTCTGACCCAAATTTAACAGCATTGAGACAGACATTTTTATTATTTTAGGAAACATGCTAGAATCCAATATAGTTAAAGCATACTAACTGTGAAAGACTAGAAAGCTTTGGAGTTTGCCTTTCAGCAATGAATTGCCAGAACCTCAAAATAGCAAAAGCTGTATCTAATTGTTAGGCTTAGAAAAAAGGATGCAAGACTCTGACTTCATGACCATTTCAGGACTGGTATGTTGTAGATATGAGGTAATACCATCACCAGTGTCATCGAGAAGCTGCTAGCAAACTCTTCCTCACTGACAAGTTACACAGAACTGGTTTTAAGGAATTTCTAAGAGCATCCAGCATCCAAAACTTATTGTATAAACAATCTTAAAGGGAATAACTTAAAAGAGAATACTGATATACTTTATTTAGTGGATTATAAAGTTTATGGACTTGAGAAACTTCTTGAAAAAGAAAGCCAAATTACTATATGTACTTAAGCAGTCTCATAGACGAAATAGCCTTCTCTCTTGAAGATACTCCTTCCAGTTCAGGGATTAAAAC
Source organism: Tinamus guttatus (assembly GCF_000705375.1). The sequence continues at coordinate 247,869 of NW_010584448.1, read as the reverse complement.
TTACTGTTAAGGTATGTTTCCAATGCTGCACTTTCTGCTGACATCGACTGCCTTTTATCTGATTTAGTAGCAGCACCCATACTCCAGCTATGCCTACTGAAGGTATTCATCCATTATTATATTTTAACAAACATAATTTAACAAACATTTATGAAATTCCCTTTAAAGACATATTCCAGAATCTGGTGACAATGAATTCCTTAAAGTCCTCTTATCAGCAGTCTCCCCTGTTCTAAGGGGTCATGACTGAGATCACTCAACAGCACCATAGTTCATCAACATTTCTGTCTTTTCCTCATTCACTTTGGTGCAGCTTATAACTTTCCCAGATTAACCCAACTGATCCTGCAGTTCACCAACAAAAACAGTGAAGGCTCCTACTGAACACCTATTTTCAGCTTGTAAGGATGTGCTCTATGGTAATCCTTTGAACAGCGTGCAAGTTACCGCTGCTTGCCAACAGACCAGCAAAAAATCAGCAGAAACGAAATAGTCACCTTCTGGTTTTCTAGTGCACTACTTAAAGTATGTTAAGCATCTACAGTATCTTTGAAAGCGGTAGAGAAATGCTTTAGAAACTTATTTAATTTTCACAGTGCAGCAAAATATGAAAACTTCCAAGGTAGCACCAAATAACCCCTTTCTAAAACCTGAAGTACCTGATCTTAGTGCAGAATGACCTGGTATTTTTACATTGCTCCACACAGCTCCCTGGCCTAGAGCAGCTATATAGCTTATAGATACTATTTTTTTGCTAGATCCGGAAAACCACAGGTCATTCCTCTTTCTAGCCATGAAGCTGAAGTTAGTAGTCATAAAAGTCTAGTTCACAGTTCACTGTTGCTATGGCTGTCGGTAACACACTCATTGCTGACTACTGCTTTCTTTATGCATGCAACACCACAACAGCATTGCTTAGTATGTGTATGCATGTAAACATATCAGAAGGAGTGTGCTCAATACCCAGCGGAGCCAAGGAAATTATTGAAAAGAATTAAAATAACTCACACTTCTGAAACTTCACAGATAACATCAAAATAGTTCTCAGATAACAGATTTGGTAACTCCATTTTATACTTTTCATACTTTTATACTGATCAAGTCTGCATTACCCACATCTGTGCCTGCTTATTGTTATGTGCCTGTGCCTGACCTGTTATGAAGCAGAGGTGGGTAGCTGAGAAACGTTCACACTCTCCACTTTATGGTCCCCCTGAACTTGCAGTCTTGAATACAGAGCAAGACAGAACATCAGCCAACACGGACTTTGCACCCAGCAAGGCTTTCATTCAATGAACAGCTTATTCTTCCAGCACTACAAAAGAGTCCAAGTGAGGCTATGTGTATAATGCTATTCTCCGCTCTTGACACACACACACACACACACACACACACAAAAGAAATGTAAAAAGAGAGAGAAAAAAAAATCCCAAAGAGGCAAAGGTAGCCACCTTCAGACTCCAAAGGGAAAATTATTTTTTTTTTCCAGTAGGTTCCAATAAACCTACTGTTTGTTAGGTTGTTTTTAAGAATTTAACTGAGAAATATCACCCAATTCCACCCAAGGTGATAGAGATGAAGCTACTTTGTTTCAGATAAGAAAAATGGATAAGCTATCATTAAATAAGCCTCTAAAATTCTTATTCTCCCAATTTGCCCTCCTAGGGTTAGTATAATTTTCATTAACCTGAGGTTTTGGAACCGGTTTTTGTTTTGTTTTTAACAGAGGTTTCACTGAGAAGCAAACTGTAGCTTCCTTGGCTCACAAAAATATGCCTATGTAAAATGGTATAATAATGATGATCTTTCTCAACCTGGTGCTTAAATCACTCAGGTCTATAAATCCCTCTGAGATCCTTATCTTACTCTAATGCAAGATAACTCAAAATAGAAATCTCATTTAATTTCAGTGCAATTAAACCAAAAAATATACAATATATCTTTTGTGGCGTTAGCCTCTTCTTACCTGTACCTGTCTTCACCTGTATTTTGCATTGCTCTCTGCCTTCTGGGGACCTGATCCTACAGCAGTGCAGTTTTAAACGGTTTGTTTTCAGAGCAATGACAGGATCTGGGTCCTTTTCTGAGGTCCTTTTCTTTCCTTCCCGATGAACTCTTTTTCCCAGGGTTGTTTCTTTCCCTGTTTATAACCCCAGCAAGAAACTTTAACGCTCCCTTCCCTGAGCTTAATCCCCATTCCCAGCACACACTGCAAGACAGTAGTTTCCTTTGGCAAGGAAATGATTGTCCCACTGAATACACAGACAAAGAGGTGATTTTAGAGACAAAAGAAGATTTATAGAAACAGCCAGAAATTGATCAATAGTAATCAGAAGAATACATGAGGACTAAATGAAGTTCACAAAAGCATAAAAGTATAATAATATCTTCACCCATCAAAGCTCACTGGGTTTTCTACCCAGTACGACCTATAGAGTAAGTTCTGGGGATAAACTGATACTTAGGTCCCAACTTGATTGGATGAAACTTTGCCAAAGAACCTACATAACCGAGGGAATAAAAACAATAAATTCAATACAATAACATTCTCCCTTGAATGTAGATTGGGTACTTTGGGCACTTCGCACTGTTTTTAGCTGCAGTGACATGTCTGAGTACTAAATTATGAGTTTTTTTCCAGGAAAGAAAAGATATTTACTTCCTATCCATGTGCAGTCAGTACTGTATTCTGCCAATCATTCTAATCTCTGAGGCACGAGGGTTAGGTATGTATGTACACAACCCACCATAAAGCACGCAAAGAACCATAGGCTTATTTTAGCACAGTCTGGAATATATTATTAGAAAATATATTTATCTATTTTAGAGATAAGTAAGCAATTCACGGAATATAATTCACTGGCTACTTTTTTTTTTTTTTTTTTTTTTTTCCTTCTGACAATGAACTGTAATTTCCAGGAAGGTACTTTATTTGAACTCGCTCAAGAATCTGTGTGATGAACAGGGCAAAAACAGGTGGAGTACTGAGTGCCCACATTTCAAAATGAGAATCGCCTTGATTAGTTATAAGATTTCATAAACAATATATACTCTTTCTTTTTCCCTGATTAGATTATCACAAGTTTATAATGAGGAAGAAGCATAAATAGAAATAATGTGGTTTGGTACATCACAGACAGAAGTTCCCTTGAAGTTTAAGGGAAAGAAGCTGAAAAACAGGATTACAAAAATTTGAAAGTTACAAACCTCATTTCATTTTGCTGAAGTATCATTATTTTGAAGAAAAAGAGGCATCTTTCATTTTAGCTTTGTAATATTTTGAGTTAATATTTGCAGAAATAACTGCAACTCTTGAAAGACCTTGTCTGGCAACTGCATAAGAACATTCAGAGTACCAAAAGTGAAAAAGTACATGAGCAAATTGTTAATCACACCACACCATTTCACACCATGACTATGTGATTACTGCTCTAAGGGCATAACATAAGAATGAGCTTTCCAGGCCCTTCTGAATGTCCCTCTCTTTCAATATTCTCCCTCTCAGGAGTGGAAAAGAGTGAGTGATCAGAGAAGACACTACTCTAACAGAAGCAGGCAGCAATACAGTGGCATTAAGTTCTGGCATTTAGTGACCTGTTTTGTTTTTTTTTTCTTTTAGACAGAGGTGGTATCTTCATACACAAAAATATTATTTTTTTGAAAATGCTTAGATACCTACAGAACAAAAACGATTCACACAGGCAGATCTAGAGGTCCACAGAGACTGTGTTCTTGGACTACCAGTTCTTTACTAGCTCTGAGATTTGGTTCCACCTTCTTATCATATGCCTATCCTTACAACCGGACAAGACCGGACCATGTATCATTCCATACTTTGTATTTCCTGACTCCAGCTGAAAGGCAGATGGGATATATATTTTAAATTGGGATCATGGTGTGCTCTAGCAGACATAGCCTCAGTGTAGCCACAGTTCTGATAATCTCGCTACATACAGATGGGTAATAATACGCTATATTATACATTTGGTGTATGGTCATCTATACTAACAACATTACTGAAAAAGGGGGCAGGAGTGTATGGTCATCTATACTAACAACATTTCTGAAAAAGGGGAATGCTTGAAGCGTTTGTTAAAGTGCATGGCCATATTGCCCTTCCAAGCATTAGAAGTCTAATAAGCGTTTCAGCTGAATCCTGACAAAAGTTTGCTTCTGCAATCCACTTAAAGTGACTTTTACTGGTGAAACTGCAAACAAGCTCTGTAGAACTTTGACCCTACATCACACAAACAAATTTCTGCAAACTCTCTTCACTCTGAGTTGCATTTAAAATTGTTCAAATGTGAGCTTCCATTTTCTTGTACTGAGATCATAATGAATTAATCCATGTGTTTATGATTATAGTTACAGTTTCAGTTTGCAGATCCTCATGCAACAGTTTAACAAGATATTGTTAGAGGAAAGGTATGCGCTCCAAAACTGATCTATGCCAAGCAGTGGCAACTGAGAAACAGATATGTCATCCTACTCCAACATAAATATCTCTGAACAAAATCTTGGCCATGAGATCACAGCATCACAATTTTGCTAAGATATTTAACACAGCTGATGCATCTATACTGCCTCCAGGACTACCTTTGCAGACACTGTTTCTTGTGAATATGCCTGTTTGGAAAACTGTTAATGTGAAATTCAAATGCATGGCATAAGTTGTGTCTCAGTCATACTTTTTCCTAATTCTCTTGTAAGGTGACTTTGTGGCCCTACTTCTTGAGACAACTTTCAATCTTGACATTTATAACCACGTCTTCTCCAAAAAAAAGAAAATTACAGTATTTCTATGTCGAAGTGGAATGTCAGTGGGTCTTGAGCTCAATTATACTCATATAGAAGTGTGGGGGGTGGCTCACCTGGACTACCTTGGAGTATCTCACTAAATGCCAAGCATTAAGACTGCCAGGAAAATACAGTAAAAATAGCGGATGCTATGCTTATAACATAAGTTGAGTATGTATTCCTGTTTTGTTTCTTCCTTTACCCTCAAAGAGGAGAGTTCTCTGTGTATCTGAAGTTATTTACTTATATCTAAAAACACAAGCCTAACTGTTCAGATTTCAGCATGCAGTTTCTCTTTAGACAAGCAGAACCTGAGCACCTATGAAAAGTCACTAATCTAACAGCAGACTTGACCTTTTTTTCTTTTTTTGTGGGACTACCAATTTCCATCTTATATCTCCATTTCATCCTGCATCTCTCTAAAATACCTGATTTCCTTTAGAGACTCTCCTGAAAGCATTACTGTTCAAGCTGGTGATTCAACTCATGCATTTAGCTGTGACTATTTTCTATGTCTTCTGACAGTTCATCCATGTAAGCCACAGTAGATGTCTACAAACTTCAGGTTTCATGCTAAAAGGCTACGATCTGGTACTTTTTTTACTACTTTTTACTTCTTTTACTTTTTTGCATTTTTGTGTCCCATTTGGGACACACCTGTCACTTAAAATCTTTAAAAGGGCATGTATTTAATTAGAAATTGCGTCCTCCATATCAGTCAGTGATGTACAAAGCAGTAAATTCAGAATAACACAGCCTAGGAGAATCATTTACCCAAGATCATCACAAGTTCAGAAAAGGTCACAGCTATTCAGAATATAAAGGTTGTGTCAGGCCTTTGAAATAAAGGAGATTCTGTTTGTTTTAGCTTCATTTGGCAAGCAAATAGATTTCACAGTACATCTACTTGAATTTTTGTAGCACCATTTTTTAAAATTACAATGGTGAACTAGATGGGCTAAGTAGTTCCTGATTTTTTTTCTCAGTAAGCCCTTCACAGCAAGGGGAAAAGCCTCCTTTAGCCAGTGGCAGGACAGCGGAAGGACGTGGTGAATAAAGCATCAAATTTATCAGTACAATTCAGGAATATATTTTTTCTTAATTTTTATGCACTACAAATGTCTTCCAAATGTACCTGTATTGTAAAACATTATGTGAGTGCATTTGTGTGCAGATCTGTGGTAAATACATATGCTTAAAACATTATTTATAAGAGATTATTCTAAATAAATCCGAAGTAGGCTTTAAAATATTTTCATGAGAACACCATGATGTTTTTACCTTTTAATACATTTTATATCACTTTTTTTATATATATTATAATCCAGAGGTAACGACTTAAAAAAATATAGCCTTTGAAAGACATTATACTGTATCCTTAGATTTTTATTTACTTTCTTCTTGTTCTTTTGTGTTTCATTAGAAACAGAGGTCTATTACAGCTTACTAAAAAGCATGTTTTGAGTAGACTCCTGTATAATTGTGGTGCTTATTAATAGATTTAGGTCTTATTACCTAAGGTTAAAATTCTGCCCTTCATGTGTCTAAAGCCCCAATTTTACTGAATACAAAATGGTCCTAATCATTAGGGGCAAGGGTTTTGCCAGAGCAAAAGCTTTTTGATATTTACAGGTCTCTTTCAGTAACTGGCTGCTTTTAGTATACTAAATTTAGAGAAAATGAGAAGGATATTTTATTTACTTTGTTACACATCATTATAAGAAAAGCTAGCAGATCCTAGGAGCATTTGTCCTCTCGAACATTTGTGTTTCCAAAATCAAATTTGCAGGATTTAACTGTGCAATAATATATATGCCACAGATTGTTTAAAATCCTAATTTAGTATTTAAATACACAAATATGTAAATAACTAAAGGAATTCTAAGCCACCTTTTCTGCCACAGGCAATGGTTACTTCTCTTGGTTACTCTGATTTCAGCTTACCTAGACACGTCCATTGGCCAACCCATGCCTTCTGATCCATCATAAACCTTGGATTTTTCTATCTGAACATCTATCCCTCCCCTTTTCCCTCCGCCATCGTTCATATCTGAAGTTAATTATTACTGCACAAGGGTAGTTTCTTGTCATGTTTTCTTACAGGCAGTATCTTCTGTTTGGTAGGGGTGGTTCAGGCCATTTCCCCAATTTGTCATGGTCATTTGAAGTTCTAATCCTATCTCCTCATGTGTTTGCAGCCCCTGCCAGGCTGATGTTATCCACACTATTTCACAAGCATACTCATTACCCCACTCTCCACATTGCTAACAATGTCACTGAATAACACTGATTTCAAGTACCCTGCCATAACAACAAACTTGATGGAATGTACTGATTTCTGTTAAAAATTAGTTATATATTCCATGCCTTTGTTTTCTATTCATTTTACAGATTTTATTAACATTTTACCTGAGCTTGTTTAACTTCTTCAGTTGTTTCTTGTCAAATTCATTCAGTTTTCCCCATATCTCCTACAAATTCAAAAAAAGTACAGGGATTACTGAAACAATTTCCATTTCCAGAACACTATCCTCATTAGACCTTTTACCACACTCATTTTTACAGATTTTCTATGAATATATTTCCCTGACAATTAATCTACCAGGGAGAGCTGTAAACTTATTGGTAGGCAAAAGCCTTTTTAAATACACACATAACCAATGTTCTTTGACCCTCTTGAACGAGGAAGGGACTGGATATTCTTCAGGGTGCTCAGATATTTCATTTCTCGATTCAGTTACAATAACTCATGCTCAATATCTGCTCCACTGAATTATCAATTTTGTTTCCTTTTATTTTTTTCTTCTCTGAAGCCACTCTGATAATACTTCACCCTTAATTCCATAATAGGTTTTCATTCACCACATTTTGTGAGGAAGTTTGGTCTAAAGAAATGATTTAGCTTCTATCCCTTCTATCCAATGTTATTGTCTTCCTTATTTTTTCCCCCATGATATAGCAAACACAAATTTTATGCATTGCCTTGCATAATTCTTGCAGGTAGGTTCCATTTCTGACACATGTACTTAGAGAGGCCTTGTTTCTTTTTATTCATATGTTTAATAGTTGCTCTGGAAATCTCTTTTGGCCTTTCTTATGTTCTTCTGACATACTGTTATTTATGTTATTTTGCTATTTATTGGCTATAGTGGGTCAGATTTTGAAGGATTTCTTTTTGTTCAACACATGAAATTTGCTATTTAGCTATATGTGTTTCTTTCTTGTCTTTCTATTTCTCACTCTGTTCAGTAACACATTATCTTCTGAGAATATTACTGTTTTCTTAAGTAGAATAAATGCCGTATCTAAGGAGTTTACTTTTCTTTAGGGCATTTTTGATGAGCTCTCATTTTATTAGATCTGTCTTTCTGAAATTTATTATCATTCTAAAACTGTCATATATGTAACTTTCTCATGATATGGATTCCAATTATATTGTGATTATCATTGTTTTGTGGCCCTGCTGGCACTACAGTTTAAATGAACTTCTCTGTGCTAATTTAGGGACTAAAAGGGGTATTCTCATCACTCGGTTCTAGATAAAATTTAACTAAATTCAGACACAATTTCCCTGGATTCCATATGCTGTCAATGAAGACAAAAAGGCACATTCAGAAGATAATTCAGAAAAAAAAATACCACTTCATAACATACCAAGCATCTTTTCCATTAGAGGAAAAACTTTTTAGTCTCTTTTCAGCTCACCTGGTTCACCACTTTTGATTTTCGATGATGGACTCCGAGACCTGTAATAAGTTTGTACACAAACCACGTAGCCAGAAGTGAAATAGCCAGGTATTCCTCATGCAGTTAGAAAGCACGGAAAATACTATCTGCTCTAATTAAATAATTACTGAATAACTATATGACTACATCATAATTATCTCCTTAAAAAACAATTTATCTGAATAACATCCTTATATCTTCATGAAGTCTTCATAATGACAACAAAGAAACTTATGTTCTCTGTTAGTCAAATTACACAAGTGCTTTCGAAGGGTAAGGTCTTTCACTGAATGGATTATTTTCTCTCCACAAACATCAGATACAATAGAAGAAATACAATTTGATATGAGAATAATATGCAACAAGTAAAGTTTTGGAGTAACCTAAATATATATATTCCCACAGACACGCAGACTTTGGTTTGTTTTGTTCCCTTCTGTTTTGGCAAGGTTCCCTGAGGGTTAAGGCTTGATGAGAATTAGCACTGGTGTCAGTTGCCAGATGTCTGAGCTTGGTGTCCCATGATAAAAACAGCACTGCATTTTTTGCTGATATAGAAGAGAAACCACTGCTATCCATTACTATCCAAAGAGAGATGTGTAAGTTTGGACTCATAAAAACTGTATGAGGGAAACTAATGGGACAGGAATTTCCTGGTACCTCTTAGGACAAAGAGAAAGAACAAATAAGATATTTAAAGACTACGTAATTTGTTTCCCCTGCAAATGCCCTGCAAAACGTTATGAATAAATCACCAGTTTCATCATTGTTCCACTTCTGGGACCATCACCATGATGGAACGAAAGAAGCCAAGTCTTAGTACACTGGGACAAAGTAGATACTCATTTGAGACACCCAGCTCCTGTCTGCAGACATAAGCTTCTGGGAACAGGTATTTCATCAACTACTCATTGATGACAATTATGTGATATTTACAATTTCAAAACAATGCAGATAGAGCGCTCTCTCTATAAAACTTTAATGAGCAGCATGTTTTGTTGGGAGTGTCATAAAACTTTCATCAAAGTTCAAAATATTCCCAAGAAAACAGCTCTGTCTGACTAGAAGATCAGAAATTTGCAGTTTAGATCAAACAGTGTGAAGAGGAAACGTTGTCTGTTATAATTATTAGGATACAATAATTATACTTTTACAAGCTCAGAATTTTTTTAAAAAACAGCTCAATAATCATTGTAAAATCCAGTATTAAAATCAACTTTTATAGTGTTCCTTATAAGGAAGAAAATGTTACAGTCAATAAAAGCTTAACCATAATAATAAAAAAGAGAATGCCTTTTCCCCCCTGTATTGTTCAGATGTGACTGTAGCCACAGAAAAAGCCATCTGTTTCCTTAATTCATTTTGGTACAGTATTTTCTCCTATGTAGGTAAAATTCCTTTACTCCTCTCACTTAGCTGATACTATAGACTATCCTTTAGGGCCAGGAGGTCTCGAGTTCACTGGATTTTATAGCAGTTCTTAATTGTTAGCTTTCAGGCAGCCAGAACTAAATTGAAGCGTGCAGCTCCACTATCCAATGGTCACATGAATAATTGAATATGCAGCCCTTATGACCTTTGGGGCATTAAGAATTAAAACAAATCAAGGCCCAAACAAGAAATAAGTATTTTAGTGTGAGGAAGGTTAGGATTTAATTAAAGGCTGAAAAGAGAAGAAAAGTGAAAAATTCAAAAGGAATAGATATGTAATATGGGAACAGATATAGTGTGGGAGCAAAGAGTATAAAAGCAAGTTTTATGTGGTCAATATAAGTATAATTCTGTGCATTCCTGTGAATTACTGCATTCAGGGAATAGGATGAGCAGTCTCCAAGTTTTATCTTTATGGTAAACAAAAAAAAAAAGTATTTACTGATGACTTTTTTATAGTGCTCTCTTATCTCTCCCTTCCCTATAACCTATGCTTGGCCTTCCACATTCCATATAATTTCCATCTTTGCTTTCTGTTATTAAAATAGAATGCCCAAAAATCACAACCGCAGCCTGCTCCTTGCCCCCACCACACTTTGAACAAACACACACTGGCATTTCTACAATATTGATTTCACAGGATACTACTCATAGAAATAAATTTGTATAACTACTTATGTTGGAATAACAATCTCAGTAAGATAAAGGAAAAAAGAAGAAGAAAAAAAAAAGAGCAATAATCTTTACCCTTCTGTCTACAGGGCATAGTGACTGACTTTAAATACCATGCTTAGAAAATTTGGCTTTACCTTGTTCCTGGGGTTGTCCCAGCTTTTCTTGATGCAGATCTGACCTGTGTTACTTCCAACAGAATAATAATGTCTCTACTTAGCAGGACTCACCAGTCCCTGCTTAGCAACTTCTCTAGAACTAACTCAAGTCTGTAATTTGCTTCTTTCATTTTCTATATGAATATGCAAGTGCATTTCTAATTTCAGTTTGATACCACAGTGTTCAACACCTTCAAGAAACCAGTCCTTTTATTCTGGCATCCATGAGAGTATTGGACAAAGCCCACAGAAACTGTTCCCTCTCTGCTTTTAGAATTGAGAGACTTTGTTAATATTTGCCCCTCAAATGTCTTTTTTTTAAGCGCTGTTTTAAGCACCGCTGCCTCCCAAAGCCACATGCAATCACATTGCTCTCTGAGCTGCGGGCAGTGTTGAAAGGCCGCACAGCCCCCTCCTGCAGCCCATTCGTTTGGAAAGTCGCGTTACGGATGTGCTGTTCTTCGTGAGGCCTCTGGGTGCCCTCAAACTCTACAACAGGGCTGATCCTTTGTTTCTGTTTTGTCTCTCGTGGGGGCAGCGGGGCCACACGCACCCGGCTTCGCTCTCTACCTTTTCTGGCAACTTCCACAGCGCCCGCCACCCGGCTTGCCCGCTCAGCGAGCCCGTGGCCATCCTCCCCCGTGCTGGTTTCTGCCCGTTCTGCAGCGCTTCTCAATCTCTATTCGGTGTGTATTAGTCTGCCAATGAGCTAAAGGAGAGACAAGCCTGACAATCTCCCATTTTTCTCCAAAATACACTTCCTGCTTCCTCTTCTTCTGGACAGACACCAGCACATATATGCACCAGGCCAACCTCCTTAACAGCAGGATACAAAGGTTCAGACTTTCTAAAACTGGCCTCGATCCATCCTCAGTCTTCTCCTCCCCCAGGATTCTAAGTCAAGCAAAGGAAACAGAACCTCCTTTCCATTTTAAAAGGAAATAGATAATTTTAAAAGAAAAATCAGACTCGAAAGCACAGCAACCTTTCCAGGTGGGGCTCCAGCAATATGTAATTGCGCAAAATCCAGACATGAGGCGTAATTGTTGGGTCAGTCCTTGGTGCTCTAGTCTACAGAAAGGCAGGAAATGCAACATTGCTTTTTTTAGACACAAGGTGGTATGCCAAGGCTTGTTTAGTGTTTAATTCTCTATTTCCTTATAAATGTATTGACCAGTGCCTACAATTTTAAAGTCACTATAGCTTTGTACTGGAAGTCCAAGTACGCATTTGTCTCGTTCATATCCAGAATATTACAGTTCATGGAACATAGGCTGGGCTGGATCTGGCCTCTAAACCAGATATTTCTGCAGTAATTGCTAGGCTGGAACTCAAACAGCACCCAGATTTTGGTTTCAGCTATCATCTCTGCCCTCCAATTTGCCTTTGCCAGCTGCATCTATCAAGGCTACAAATTTTTAAGAGTGATGCATTATATATTCAAAGTCACTTTCCAGCCCAAGTGGCTAGGTAGTGAAATAACTTGATGAAATACTATTTGAGCTGCAGGGTTAGCAAAGCACCCCTTAGCTTCCCACTTCGATTCGTGAGGACAGAGGAATAGGTGGCAGAGTTCTGCAGTCAGGAGCTCTCCAATTTCACCTCCCTGCTTCAATTTAGAGTATTGGAATTGCAGAATGGATTCAGATACAGATATTTTACAACACATCTTGTTGTTAGTCTGCTTTTTCAGTCTTTCCTTACACTTCTCTCACTCTATCAGGATTGCTTTGTTAAAAGCCCCCTCCTTTTACTTGTGTTTCTCTACCACAGACCCATATTTATTCAGGATGTATTTATGTAGATACTATGTTCAAAATGCCTGAGTTAACAGCACCAGGCAAACAGTGTAAATCTTTTCCTCATCATCCATCTTCAACACACAAAATAATTGAGGTTTTCTGAATGTTTTTGAAGATTTAAAAAGATAGCAGAGACAAGATAGCAACAGTGCAAGATTTTCAATAAAAATCATAGGGGTCATTGAGTTAAAGACTGTTGAAGAAAACTACCTGTTAAATTAAGAGAGAGATGAAAATGGATTCAGCTAATTATGCACTAGGGTATATAAAGTAAGGTACTGAGTGCTTATTGCAAAGAAGTTAAGTTATGCTAGTTAAAAGTTTATCTCTCTTTCCAGACATCTCTGTGCTTTCACACAACAAAGAATTTGCCACAGATGCTGGAAATATAGCTGGCTGAATAATAAAAATAATATATTCATGAGTAAATTATTCAAAGATTGACAGAAAGATGTTGAATAAATTATTCACAGAACATTATTTAACAATCTAGAGAGATGGTCAAATAATGGAAATATATATTTCATATAATTTATTCAGAGAGTAATGTCAAAATCCTTTGGCTAGTCCATTAGGAATAAGTAATTTGACAAGTTATTGATTATAGCTCTTTTTTTGCAGCAAGATTCATAATTGACGATAAATGTCATCGTCCTGATGATGAAAATCATTTATCATGCATACAAATACATATCCTACCTTCAAGTATTGTTCTGAACAGTACTCGCTTACCATACAGTTTCACACCTTTTTTAAACGTGCTTAGGATAGGGGTGATAAATGGCTGCTCATGCACTTGTACCCATGTTTATCAATTTTACTTAGGATTTTTTATTATCTAAGAGGAACGGACATCCAAAGTAGAATTTAGATACAATTTCAACTCACCTTTCCATTTTAGATGATTTTGATTACTCTTCCTCCATAACTTGAGTAAATTCATTAATTTGGACACTGAAGACCAGAAGCAAGGCAGTCTTTCCATAAATTCATGTTGGATGAGGTTTCAAGGTATCTCTGCTGAATGCTGCTGAAGAAGGCACAAAAAATAACCCCTTTACACAGCTTCACAAAGACCTGCTGTAAGAGGAGTTTCCCCCTGGAGCAAGATAGCTGAAAAAGGGACAAAGGCAGATCCTGCACAATGGAGCTGCCACCTCAGGGCACTTGAGAAAGGCGCTATAGAAATTAAGTTTGTATGAGTGAGCTTCTTGGGGCACTGTGAATCGGCGCTATTTCCTGTGCATTACTATGGTATGGAGCCACAGTTTAGCTAACTTATCTTTGAAGAATAGTGAATTGCAGATTCAATGTTTTCTTCCTCAAAAGCTCTCCCTCACTTCTCACAACTCTCTCCTAATGGCATATAATGCCAGACTAACACCTGAAGGAACATGCCCTCTGTCTCCTACAGACAAAAAACACACTTACTTCTTTTCTTCCTCCAAGAGCTTGGCAAGAGAAGCTAAGATAGCAATGCTTCTTCCCTGGTAAAATATCCTGTGCATTGTCTTTCTGATGAGCTTCATGTTACTTGCATATTTCAGAAGTGATCAAAACCCACTTTCTTCATATAATACTCTCTATGAGAAAATTCTCAGTATTGTTTTAAAGTAAAATAATGAAAGATGCATCTGGGTGGGTGTAAAGATCTTAACTTGTTCAAAAGCTGGTGGCACCATAAGAGAAACTCAATGTGTGAGAAAGCAAAGCCCAACTCGAAAGTTAATGATCTGAATCCCTCTCATTACAGAAAGGCACCTGCCAGGGGTATCCCTCTTACCTCTTTGTTCTCTGGGTTCACAATTAAACCTCTAGCAATCATAGTTATAGATGAGACCCAAATTAGAGATTTTGTGATCAATTTCCACAGAAAATTAAATTTCTCTATATGCAGTGCTGCTGGCAACATGTTTTAATGCTGCAAGTTACTGTTTCCCTGGACCTCCTCCTGTGTTCTACGGGCCAGTCCCACTGTTACCATCCTCACTCCAACATGGCCTGATGTCCATAATTTCCACCATCCACCACTTCAATCTCCCATGCCCCAGGTTCTTCCTTTCTTACCCCATCACAGTCACGGCCACCCTGGATTTGTACATTTGGTTTTGTCAGGGGGGAAGATTCATTTCCCAGCATAATGCATTCATTAGCCGTAACTGGCTAAAAACTTGCAACTTGCAAGCGATTGTGATTGATAGTATATAATGCTTTTCAAAATTTGTATATGTTTATACATAAACGCACATTATAAACATGTATTTAGAAGAACGCTGAAAAGCTTTCAAACACCCTTTTTCGGAGAGGGACTATTCCTGACAGTTACAAAGGGTTTAGGCATTGCTTCAACCATTAACTCCCTAACGGCAACTCCATTTTAACTCTTCAGCTCTTTAATTCAACTTCCAAAGTTTCTTCCACCAATCAAAACTCTCCCTCCTGTAAGCTTTGGGGGTACTTGCTTAAATAGTGATTGATCTGGACACGGAGATGAAATTGGAAATGCTGATCAAATTTTATGGGAAATTGTGGTGACTCTCCAGTAGGGCTGTTAAATGTATCAGGGCAGAAAAGGACAAGTAAAATAACCATACTGAAAAGGATATTGACACCAGTCAGTTGTTGCTTTAAAATAAATATTAAATGCATTAAGGAAATGCATATTTTGTGTAGATTAGAGCTGAAATTTCATTCTCAATTTCTCTTTCCTTCTAAAATTGTGATGATGCAGTCTTTAAAAAAATAAGACAATACAGGGACTACACAGCAATGATGAAGGCTAACTAACAGCTTTAAACGGACATGAAAAAAGCTATGTAGGCATCAGCATGAAAAAAGATAAAGATTCTTTGATGTGTGTCATCTTTTCATTTTCGCAATTAAAATGGTTTTTGAAGATACTTGGCATTTAATTTAAGCCTATAGAGTATAAAACCATGCCTTCCCTTGCAGATAGTCCCATATTTAGCACAAACAAGGTCATAAGGATCAACTGGCTTAGAAAAAAGATGGTAATTTAAATTTCCAAACATATAAACTTAATTCCATTTATTTAAGAGCTTGCCAATAATATAACATACTTCTTCCTCCCCTTCTCTTCCTGTTATTTTTAATATTTAAACTGCATAATCAGGAGGTGCTTGACATCTGTTAACATCTTTTTAGAAAACACAAATTGAGTAACTCTAGCACTACATGGGAAAGCCTGCGCACAAGAATCCCATGTTCTGTCCTCAAAGAGCTCTAATACATTTTCTGAAAGATTTTCCCCCCGGAAACAGGTTTTATATTAAAAAAAAAAAGCATTACAGCTCTAATAATAATTATTCAGACATCTCTGTGGCATTAAATGGCATTTGTGCAATGTCTTAAATATGTCACAGCTCTGAACACATGACGTTAAATATTTCATGTGAACATGCTAATTTAATGGAGCTTAACAAAACGGACTCTAAGCAATCTGTCATTTCAAAATCATTTTATGAAGTTGTATCAGGAATTACAATGCATATGTATTATGAACAGAGCAAATGCACTTACTCCAGTTGTACACAGTAAGCCTTCGTAATATGTAATAGTAATCTTTTCATCCAGAGTCTAAGTTTCCTAAACAGGCAATAGATATATTAAATCAAATTACTGAATGCATTTTAACAGAAAAAGTATTGCTATACACCTATTAGCTATCACTGCTAACTGACATTTTTCTATGACTTCCCAGTGGTAGAAACCTAGGGATTGTAAACTGACTACATAACCGAAATGTGTCTTTATGTCCTAGTTACACATGGAATGAGATTTTCCATAGGAGAAAATGTGCTGTTGCCAAATCTGTCTCACACCCATGCACACACCCATGCACATACGCACAAATCAAGTTCTCACTTTGCTTCCTAACTCCTTTACTACACCATACTGTATTTTAAGAGTGGTAGCAACAATGCACTAAATCAGATTTAGCTAACAGGCATTCTCCAGGCTGGGCACAATTACAACATAAAAATGTATTACAGCGCTCACTCTTGGGAGTAAAGACTTCTGCTATAATAGTGAAATGTATTATACGAAGTGGAATTTCTAATGGACTTCAACAGAGCTGGTGGCTTGAATGCATAGTGATATATCATGGTATCTCTACAGAAGAAAAAAAAAAAACTCATAGGAAGAGAATACTTTGCTTACTAGAAACACTTACGCTTTCCACAGCATGTATTTATACCAATAAATCAATTGGACAATGTTTCCAGTTTGCAATTGCAATCAGCATTTTTAACCGTTAATATTTTGGATTTTTTTTCATTATGTAGTATCATTATCCACTCATACTTTTGAAGAATGAGAAAATGGAGGAACACAAAACTGGCGGTTTTAAATGGCTCTTAGAGTAGTACTTCAGCATCAAAAACGATCAAGAATAAATTGTTTACACAACTTTGCTTTCACGACCTTCTCTAACAAACAGCATTAGTAAATGAGACATGTAGAACCACTTGAAATTAATTCTGAAAAGAAAGGGGGAAAAAATCTCCTTGTAAAGTCATGTTAGATTAAGAGCTGTCTTTTAGTCAAGTTCTCATTTTAAGGAACAAAGAGTTTCTTTTTTTTTTTTTTGGTTTTTAATACAAACATTAATGGAGAAGTAAAATAACCCCTTCAGTAAATCAGTAACTTTTGGTCCCTAGTTGAGGTTTATCATCTTCAGCAGGGATTTTAAACATCTAAATATATATTTTAAAATTTGCTTTATTTATTCTAAAAGTTTCACACAATTTATTTACTTTTAATTAAATGATTCACTTGGCAGACATATATGCATTTTTCTTGCTTTTTCAATTTTCATGCTGTTTGTACATAACTGTGTTAAATCTTACAATTGTATTCAACCTTAAAAGATAGGTCTTGTATCAAAAGGTGATTCAAAGCTCATTAGATAGCTGTAGAATATTTTCTCTGTAGAACTATTATTGCAGCCAATATCCTATCTCCCATGCTCGTCTTTAATCAACTCCGCCTATTTTACAGCAGAGGATTAAGTTATACTTTACTTTTTTTTTTTTTTTCTTCTTCTATATTTGGATCCTACTATATCCTTTGTGTTTTACTACTTCACAATTCTTTTTCCATCTAACACTTCACTGTCATTCTGTGAGAATTTACTGTGAGAATTGAGAACAGGCACTTGACAAATACCTATTTCTGCCCAAGGGTAAGTGAGCAAATTTTAAGTGGTTTCATTTTATACACAGTTACCAAGACTCAAAAAAGTTTGGGTGATACAGAGAGAAGTAATGCTATACCATATTTTCAGAAATATAGTGTAGAGGTCAGATAGAGGAGGTGAGCTGTATAAGGAAACCAGTTACAATACTTCTTTATTTACTCTCTCACACAACATTGCAAACCTCAAATCGGCAAATCGGAAATCCTCAGGTTTCTAAGCATGACCTACCTCTCAATAGAGCAACTGTTCCTAGAAACACACTCCTCCTCACAGCCACAGGATACTGAATTGGTATTTCACATGTGCTATCAGCTGAAGTCATTTGTCCAAAAAAAAAAAAAAAAAAAGAGAAAAGAAAAGGAAAAATAAAAAGAAAAGCATGGTGAAAAATGTCTGAAACAAGGCTGAACACTGACCCAATACAACTGCACCTGCCAGCACCTCCTCAGCCCAGTACACTTACTGACACACTCTCACTCCAGTTTAACTTCAGTAATCTTAAAGCTATTTCATTAAAAGTTATTGTTAAAGTATACTTTCAATTACAGGGTTAAGGTATCCTTTCAGTTATTATCTCTTTTATCAAAATTATCTGTTTTTCCGTATTTTTCTACTATTTGTCTTTTTATCGGCTTGAGAATCTTCTATCAACAGTCATCACTACATTGCTTGTGTGCAGCAGGAGAAAAGCAGCAATTGAATGAAATAACTACTTAGAGCTTGCTTTCGTCCAGGAGCTGCTCGAGCATTTAGCAGTCAGAGTTACAACGAGCTGATTCTCTGGCAAGCGCATCTCCCTGAAATGGTATCGTCATGATTTTGGGTTCAATCTCCAAAGGGTTATCCTGATTTATTATTATATTAATTATAATAAATAAATATATATTTATATATGTATATTATATATAAATATATTTATTATTATATTTTTGCATTTTCCGCAATGTAATAGTTTGCGATATTCCAACTGTCTCCCGATGAGCTGAAGATATGTAAATTCAAATAAGCATTAGTGTGCTCCAGAATTCTTGTTCTACAGAACTGATTTACTTCATTTTCATCTGTAATCTGAATCATCTGAAAATAATTTTATCATGTGAAAATCTTAGTTGCTTGGTTCTAGAAAAATCTCAAATTTAAAAGTCCATATCTTTTAGACAGGTAGCACCACAGTTGCAGTTTCAGTATAGAGTTAGCAATCTGTTTCCTAATCAATGCATAATGTTTACATCCTAAAAATAGGCCTTATGGAAGTAAAATCACCAAATTGTGTTGATTAGCTGCAATTGAAAAGCTGTCCATTCATTTGAAAAAGAATGGTCCCAAGAACATTTTAAGGAAAACAAAAAGGAAGGTGGTATAAACTGGAAGAAAAAAAAAATTATATTAAGCAATGTTATTGTGTTTGTTTGTTTTATATTTTTGTATCCTCCTATTATTTCATTATTTGTACTATTACTCTCTTCATTGCTTATATTAGCAAATTCAATTTCTTATCAGTAGTTAAGGCTTAGCATAATAAAAAAAGTAATTTTGAGAAGAGAATAAAGAAAGAAAATGTCAAAGTCATAGAAAACTGAAAACATTGTCAAAAAAGAAGCTAATAGTGTTGTATTTTCTTTCTACTACTTCTTCTGTAATGACTTCAGTCTTTTTGTGAGACCTGAATATATTATTCTGATGCAGTATTGTCTGCCTTAATGTTATTAAGTGTTGAGTATACTCTTCATTTCTCTATTACTATATTTCATGATACCAGAAGCTAAAAAATTCTTGTCAGGTTGCACAAAATAAGAATGGCCACTACAATGAACAGGGACTATCCTTTACAGAACCTGTAAATTTACAGCCTGCAGTCTGTAAATCTTATGCTCTCTTTGAATCAAGATACTTTGTGTTTCCAAGGAAGCAGGGAATCACTCTGTTGATAACTTATGGCACAACATTCTGCATAAGTTGTATTAATTTTAATGTCATGGGCATTCTCTAAACTGCATATATGTAAAACTGTAAGTATCTGTAAAATGTACTGTCTCTAGTGGAGATAGTTTTCACCTATTTTGTCCCAAAAGGCTCGCTAGTGGTTTCTTTATTAATCTTCATATTGCAAATCATTACTCTATTTCAGTCTCTTTCTATCCTCAGGCTTTCTTAAGCATTATGTCATTCTAGGGCAAACTACATTATATAAAAATAGCTCTAATATTGTTAACATTTAAAATTATTGACAAAACTCAGAACTTACCAGTTTGCAGGAACTTCATCTTAAGCACATGAATCACTTAAAATTCAACTACTAGGGAGTTTGACAGTCTAATTATCATGAGTCACACATTTCAGAACACCCTAGGAAAGTTCAAAATAAAAACTAGAGTTTCTTGACAGAGTGTCCAGATGACTGAACAAAGAACGACTGTTCTAATTCCTTTTACCAGGATACCACATATTTGCCCCATCTGACCCCCGTCCTACCTGACTCAAGGATTATTTGGTCTTTGTGGGCCAGAAAATCAAGAGGAATCCACTTCTACTAGGCACCATACTCTTCTGTTGGAATTGAAACTCAGTGTCAGCTAAAGATCACACAGTGATCTACAAATTAAAACCAGAAAATTAAATTTCAGTTTTTTTAAAAAATGACAGTTACTCAAAAAGCTATAGACTGTAGTCAGGTAGATACAAGCTAACTTCAGCATATCTTACCAAAAGCAAAAAAGCAAACTATGTTAAAGGGTCTAGATCAGGAGTCTTTATTTATATATATATATATATATATGTATGTATATATACGTATATGTATATATGTGTGTGTGCATATATATATATATATATACACATATATCTCAAATTCTGAGGAAAAATATAAGAGGAAAACTAAACTGCAAGCTTTTGCAATATGAAGAAGTTTCCCCCAAATTTCTAGAAACGCTAAGAGATATGGGTCACAGTCATTACAGGCTGCTTGTAGACCTCATAACACTTGTTCTATTCACACTATAATGAAGAGAACGCTGGGGGATTTGGCCTGATGTTTCCAGTGTGTTGCAAAATACCAATGCATTAATGAGAAAACATATTAAAAACACTCTTCAAGATTAAAGTTTGAATAGAGAAAGAATATATAAATAAATGTTAGATCAGATCAGTAATGGCTGTTTTTTTATACACATTCCCAGCCTATAAACATCAGAAGAGAGGCTTTGCAAATCACACCTTTTACAAAGTTAACACATTATATGTCTCCCCTAAAAGCAGAATGTTGCTATTTCCAATTGCTGAAAATCTAAGACTCAAGTCAGGTTTCACAGCAGAGAAGTGGCAGTAGCCTTTTAGGTATGTGTGACTACCACCATAAAAGTTAAATATAAGTTAAAATCAATATCAAGAATTACTTGGAAGCAAACGAAGCACTGGAAGCAAATTAAGTTTATAGAGTTCTAATTTAATGTTCACCATGCAATAAGCTCTGCAGAAAGTACATTAGTGCCCAGCTCAGGGGTGACAAATATATACCTGATTTTAGTAAAGTCTGTGTTCAAGAGAAATGGTCAAGACTCTCTGGAGAAACAAAGATGAAAGGCTGGGCACTGGGCCACTACTCCTGCTATTCAGACAGCTACAGAGATGCCCTTTATTAATAGAATATAAAAAGAAGTACAAGTTACCTCTGTGCTTTTATACGTATCCATGACGTAATCTTTCAAATGCTGATCAGTTAAATCAAAATAGCTTAAAAATTCACATGGCATTCATCAAAATTCTTTTCACAAAGTGTGAGAAACATTTCTTGCCTGCTCTGAATTGCTGTCTTCTAAAAATTTCCATCTCTTCGGATCTCCAGCTCTGGGCAGCATCTGCCCCAGGTTCCAGCCTCCATGTCTTCCCAGACCTATTCCATGGAGAGCAAACAAAATGCAGCAAGAGAAAATTACTTTTTATTCATTTTCCTGCCAAGATTGGAAACTGCACCTCTTGCCCAGAGGAATTACTTTACGGATCAACTGGAAGAAGCCCCCACAAAACTCTCTAATATTGTTAGACCTTATGGCCCTGCATGTGGCTACTTAGATGTTTTTAGCAGAAAGGCAATATATGCAAAATCAGACTCTGCTAAAAAATAATAATAATAATAATAATATGATAACTAGTAACTCGAACTGATGATAACAAGAAGTCTGTCCACTAGTTTTCTGGAAAAACATAACTAACATGTCATCAACATTTTGCATATGTCAGAATGAGTCATTTCTACACATTAGCTTTCCCCATGTTGTGGGGAAAACAAAGATAGGGTTGTTTTGATCTCTGCTATTGAATTCCTACAGTCTGCCTTCATCATTCTTTCTTTTTTATAGAAAAGATAATGAAAAGGAACAGAAACCCTATCCTGAGTCAAATATGAGTCTCTATTTATTTTTGGAGTTTAGGGACAAGTCATGGGATGAAATGTGTCAACTCCTAATACCAGTCTTTGAAGGGTTGTTTAAATTAAGAAAAAAAATATATATTTTTTCTGTTTTGTTTTTATTTCCTCCCCAATACATATAATGAAAATACCGGAATAGAACATGATAATCTAATGACTGATTTTTATTTATTTTGGCATGTAATCTAAATACGTCATTTATCTGCCAATGGGGAAAAAATGCATCTCACTAAGCTATGTTCATTTCTACCGCTGTTACAGGCACACACAAGGTGTTACCCCTGTGTGCGCAGGGAATTTCAGTCATTTAAAAATTCACAGTCAGCATGATTAAGTCATTGAATTAAAATGTTTCAAATTGTTAATAACATAGTAGGGATTTGAGGCACATGAAAAGCAGTACACACAAAGTCAAACAACCTGGATAATGGTGAAGAAGCAGCTAACACATAAATAAATTACTTGGGCAGGCAAAGAACAAATCCACAGAGAGAGGTGGTAACATATTGTCAGAAGACAGCTCCAGGCAAAATAGGTGAAAATCACAAAGAAAAGACATGAAGCACAGAAAGGGAAACAAAATTGCAGAGGAGTAGCAAAAGCAAAGGCCTAATAGTTATTCTGACTAGGACAAGTTGACAGCATGCCAAAAGAATTAGGATCTAATCAGTCTGCAGGGCTAAAGACTGTTTGGAAGAAGGAGATTCAGATAAATGCAAAATATGGAAAAAAGGGGAAAAAAAAGAAGAAGAAGAAGCAGCAGCAGCAGCAGCAGCAAAGGAACAAACTGATTTTGAAGGGAATATTATGTTCCTGCCAAAAGTCTTTTGACACAGAAAGGATGAGACAGACAATTTCTATGGGTACATGACAGTTGGGTCATAATCTCCTCTTTATGCACAGATAAGGCTGGCTGACACCATTTTTAAGACAACCTATTGAAGATCCAGGACAGTGCTTGTCCATCTAAAGTAAGCAGACTAAATAACCCACACTTAAGAATATAAGCAGACTCAAGGGCCTCCAGACAGAAGTAAAATGCAAATGATTTCACACAACGTATGCCACCTTACTACAGAAGAGTAGGTTGAAATATTAGCTTTCTTGCATTCATGAGACTTAAGGGTTTCAATATCCCAGGATATCTACATAGCCCTTCCCAGTTTTTGATCTAAAATTCTCATGAAAATGTCAAACGAAAAGGCGTGATTATTAACTGGTTTTAACAGCTGTTTACTTACAGATCCAGTTCTTCGTAACTCATTTTTTCTTCTTGGGAAAAATAAATAAATATATAAACATTTTCAAATAGCCCACCAGCATAAGCAGCTGCTCTCAGAATTTCATGAGCACTGAAGAGAATTACTATTAGGAAATGGTTAAGTCAGGACCCACAAATGGAAATACAGTGGTGAAGAAAAGACTTTGAGTCATCTCAGATATTGAGAGAGTCACAGGAAAAAAACTAGATTCAGACTCCAAGGATCATCCTACTTTTATTTGGGTGCTTAACTGTAAATCCAAATTTACAACCTACTTAGCTCTAATATACATTCTTTATGGGTGTAAGAATAACCAAGGCATACGTGCCCAGATTCCTTACTGAATTGTAAAGCCACCCCCAAACTCAGAAGGCTGCTTTGATCATGTCTGTTTGGATAAAATTAAAAGCATTAAGACATGGTAATTATTTTCCATGGTACATATCTTTTATAGTATCTCAGATACTACCTGGTGGTACCATTAATCAAACAATGACATCTTAAACAAAAGACAGTCGAGTAACAGTAAGGAAAGGATCACATCGGTGTAGCCTGCAGCCCTGTAATGCTGCATGCCATGGCCAGCAGCAGGCCCCAAGCTGTGTACTGAATTTGCAAGGCCTCAGCCTGAGGCTTGTCAGGGCGGCTCTGCCTGAACTCCTCCTGACCCGTCCGCAGCTTTGTTTCCCTTGGTTCAGCTCTAAGAGCAATTTCTCTAATTGACCTGTTGTCTACAGCTAATTTATTCTAATTTTGTTTATCTTTGTGCGCTGCAAGTGCCGCTTTACGCAGTGAAGAGCAGCTGCTCCACGTCGCATGGGACATTTACGGATGTGCTCTGCTGCAGCGATGCGGTGAAGAAAGCTAGAGGCCTGGTGTGACAGAGCAGGCCGTGCGCTGAGATGCAGGTGAGGAGCAACCAGAGACCCCACGGCAACAGACTCCTCTGTTAAAGCAATGCAGACCTGGAGTCAGACCAATGTGGTCTTTTTGGTCCCAGATGCCAATGTCTTGCCCTAGTGCCACCAACGCCAGGGAGACACAGATGCCTCAGGAGCCACAGAAACAGTTAACTTTCCTGTTACGATGGATTTCATGATAGACCCTTCGTAAGAGTGTACAAACTGCTAAACTTCAATGAATATCCCCCATGTTTCAAGCAGGGCCCGACACGCTGTGGGCAAACTGCAGGTCCTCCTCGGAGATGGGATCCTCCACCCCTTGGCTATCCTTCCTGTTACTCTTGATGGAGGGTCTCCACAAAAGGACCATTAAAGGAACACTTTTAAGATGTTAAAGTGCAAATAAACATTAGGGCCCTTTTTATTCTAAAAATGTTGCTGGAGAGTTAACATAAGCTGCAGATGTAATTTAATTGCTGAAATAGAAGATGATTTGACCAGAAAATGCTCTGGAGAGCCAGTTATATATTTAAAATAAATAAAAAATAAATAAAAATAAATAAAAATCATCCTCAATTGATTTGGGAAGGAATCTGAGAGAAGAGGAAAAAAAAAAGATTCTCATGAATCTTACATCCATGTTTTAATTTTTTAAAATTTCAAGCTCCAAGAGTGACTCAGTATACATTAGGTTGCCAAATTTCTTTGTGGCATATGTTAATCTCTACTGTTTTCTATAAATGGGTTTTGCCTTAGAAATGGCAATATTTGCTTTCCAGCTCAGTTTAGGACCCACAATCCTTGAAAAACCTCTCTATAGAGATTTACTGCCTGTGATCACTATATGCTGCCTGGAATAGCCTCCACTTAAATTTATTCTTTTCTATAATAACATTCGTTTTAATTCTAAAAAAGGAGTTTTTGAGGGAATTTGGAATATTTTAGTTTGAAGACTGTTATTCTTCAGTGTTATTACCAAAATAAATTTAAAAAATTACTGGTTGTCTTCTTTCAATAATAATTTCTCAAAATAGGTTAGCCTGAAACTCTCAACAACCACAACTATAGTACTAAGGGATAATTTTAATCCCACTTTCATTTCATTTACAACATGCAGTTCAGAATCTGAAACATAAGGTTCAAATATCTACAAAAAAAATTACATATACATAAACTACTGATTTATGTGGGACCAATGGCTAGTAAGAAAGTACAAGCCCTTTCACATTTATGTCAAAAAATTGATTTAATTAAGTTGGTATTATTACTTTTTAAAGTAAATATTAATATCTTTTAATAACTATATATTTGAAAGTAAATATTAACAATATTTACTAGTCTAGGAGGACAGAATTCCCCCCAGACCATGGATATCTATCAGCAGGAGGGCAGGAGAAGAGGGGAGCAAAGTAGGTATAATGGATTTCCTAGCAATGGCATTACTTTATGTATCAAATATGGTTGCTAAATCTATATTGATGGGACTGGTAAAATATGCCAGCCTACTTTTTAAGGTAGGGCCACACAATCAACCTGCATCTATAGATTGGCACACACTGCTTAAAACATCTTAAAAAATAAGCCCTAACCATGAAGCTTTTCTTCTCTCCTTCTTTCCACCTTTTTTTTCCCAAATATACATAGACTTGGATTTTATCATTCCCTCATATATATCATGCTGTGATCAAAAGCTATTTAACATAGTCATATCATATACTGCTGGTGCAAACAAAAGGAGTTTTGAGGCCACTTTGATATCCTAAACTAGTTTTCTGTGATCTCTCTTACCCAGTTGTATATAATTTAGATGCAGCGAATAACAATTTAAAGAGGGAGGAAAATAAAAAAGAAGAAAAAGAACACCACACACATAGACACTAAGAGTAAGATTTATCGTACTGATTTGAGGTGACACCTGAGTGGATGGCTACACCTTAGCTGAGCCTGTCACCTGTGCAGTGAAGGGAGGTCTGTAGTTACTTCAACAGGGTGATTCATCCGACCTACTTTGGGCACTTTCCTCGGGATAAGATAAATCATTTTCTGGAACTGCCTCGTTCTTGCTGCCAGCTGTAAGGAAACTTCTACAGGTGGCAAATCACACCTTTGATACTTTATAGTAAATGAAAACAGAAATGATTTCTTTCTCATATTAATGAATGAGAAGAATTTAGTAATCATGAGTTTGCTTCTACTAGAACAAAAATTATGATGGTTTGCTATTATAATTCATTGCAAAGGATTTTTAAAAACAATATGTAACGTTATTATTCATAGGTATATCTATTTTTGATTTTGGAAAGCTGATCTGTTATCTTTCCAAAATTTATTGAAAAGTATACATTTCAAATCTTATTTTCTTCATTAATCATCATCTCTATGTAATTAGCAAGGAGACAATTATAAGTATTATAAGAACTTTTGTGATTTTAAAACTAAAATTATATTTTTAAAACATTCAAGTGGATCTTACCTAGTCCACATTAAGACAGGAACCACAGATCAAAACTTTCCTGAACTGAACATCTATTCTGTTCAACAGAAAGCAGAAGCTGTCCAAGACAGAGCTGTATCTATGAGCTCAGGGTTACTGTAATGCACTGTAATATGAGTCTTGTGTCATGAACAGGGGGGAAAGGTCTAAAGAGGCTGACTGTATGGCTGCATTCACAGTGGATTCGCAGCTCCCCATATCTGGGGAATGCTTTTATGTAGGGAGAGCTCCAGCTGTTCATTTCCTCAACACTTTGGGTGGTTAGTGCAGAAAGTACAAGCCAAAATTAACTTATTAGTTAAACCCTAATTTTTAGAGCAATGCATGCATCTCCCTAATGCATTTTATAAATAAGCATACTGCAACAACTAGGCATACTGCAAGAAGAGTTCTCTGCAGGCAGACTCCTGCATTTCCTCTTGAACCAGGATTTTATTTATCCATCTTTTTCAGAATGATCACTAATGGGGTGTCCATCAGACTCTGGAGGCTGACCTTGAGGTCCTATAGCAGCTCCAGATATTTTTAAATTTAGTAAAACTTTAGGAAATAATACCAGGGGAAAAAAAAAAGTCTGATTTTCCCCATAAAAATGTATGCAACCCTATAATGAGCATTTACACTATTAAAACCACTATCACTAGTTCCTCAGTGATAGTGGTTTATGATGGCGTACTCAGAGAAAGAGTTAAGACAGCAAGCAGTAAAGCACGGATGAACAATAAACAGACAAACTAATAAATAGCTGCATATTCATTTTTTTTCTATAATCCGCTCAGCGTTCTGGATGAATCGAGGGTCGAGAGGAAGAATAGTATGTTGTAAGCATACCCTCATAACTGACAGGCATCAGGGGGTTGATTGTGAATTTACTTTAAACTGCGCATCCTGGTCGTTGTAATTACACTGAGCAATAAATCTGTGTTTGACTGTGTTCTTATGCCTTTTAGCAATATTTCCATATGCAAAATGTATATACATACTTATACTCCCAAATCCATTCAGTTTTGTATGCAACAGAAATAAAAATACAATCAGTGCATACTTCTGTCTGTAGAGGAATTACTATTATTCTGAAACTGTATGCACTGTTTTTCATGGCTGGCAACTAAGCTGTATAATTTACAGGAGACAGAGAAATGCTCTTCCATAAGCTGAAATTCTCTCAGTTTACCTCTAAAATATAGATGATGCTTTGACTTAAGTCATCCACAAACAACATATGGTTGAGAACAGGCCATCTATTGAAAGCACTGCTACACGCATATCTGGACTCCAGAAGGATCCTAATTCCTCAAGGTACATTATCCAGAGAAAAAAAGATAAATAAAATGTTCAAATGGAGAGATTGAAGGCTTTGTTAACACTGCAACTTGCAAAACTGTCATGCTGTGTAAGGTGAACAAAGGAAGATGTTACAGTTGGCTTATTGTGACAGAGCCCAGATATTCTCACCCTGTGTGCTGGATCATCCTGGGAACACCCTCCCGAGGATGTTCGGGGTTGGAATGCAGCACGCGGACCTGCTGCAGCAAAGATCTGCTTTGACTAATGAGCAGCATAGCAAAAAGAAAACAAGATCTGACAGTTCCTTGATACTAAATGGTGTGACCTAAGCCCATAGCTGTCAAGGTTTTTGCACAGCCAGAAGGGAGATCTGGGGGGTTCGGAGGAAGAGAAACAACTATAATGATTTAGGTTTAACCTCAGTAGTGCCCTGAACCATTATTTAATGACTCACCTTGGAGAATACTAGTTAAATATTTTGATAAATGGAGGAAATGAAAGTTACTGGTCCCAACTGTTCCATTGTACATAAATAAAAGGAATAGTTGATAAAGCAGCATAAAAATAGGTAGGTAGCATATAATTACTCCCCAGGTGACAGGAAGTAAAATGGGCAGTGTAAATCTACTAAAAGGTGTAATTATCTCCAGATACCAGGCCCACGTGAGATATTATCCAACTTCCTCAAAAGCCATAAAGTTGTTTATTTTCATCTGTTGCAGCCATAGTAACTATTGCAGTAAACGACTAAAAGCAATAGCTAGCTACTGCACAGGAATTAGGTGTAAAGCAAAAAAAAGGAATAATGTCCAAGCATTGTGTCAAGGCATTTAATAAGAGGTAACATAGCGTGTTAGACCTACTGGGCAAGGAGCATGGAAATGCACTGCAGGAAATGTAGTGCCTACATCGCACAAGCGCTCAAAGGCACCGTGAAAATATTCTGCTGTATTGCTGACAACCAGCAAGCTACCCAGGGCTTTTGCACAGCTGTCTTGCTGTCCTCTGTAACACTGCAGTGATTTTAATCATGACATTCTGCACAAACCTAATCGTGTCCATTGGTCCTGGCAACTCTCCCATCTGCTCAGTAGAGGGATGTTTCCTACAGACACCTTGCATGTTAAATCAGGCATGCTGCAATATTAAAAAGATGAGATACATAGCTCCAAAGAAGACACCAGTCAAGGAAGTCAAAAAACAAATTAATTTTGTGCTCTTTTTGTGTGAATGCGAAAAAGGAGACATGATGCTAAGTGACATCTATCAACATCTGCAGAGGAGATAGGCATGTATCTCCTATCAAGGGAATATCTGTGTTCAGCTGGCTGTGCCTATGAAATTGGAAACATTTACATTATGTGCAGAAAAGGGAACAAAATGTTAATAAAGTAGCCTAAAGACTACTTCAAATGACTAGAAAATAATCTTGATGAGTTCAAAAAAACTTGTCTTTGTTCCATTAAAGCACAAAATTATAATGACTACAGAATTTTTTCCCAAGTTACATAAATTTCAAAACTGACTTTAGGCATTTGCATTTAATTTTTAAACTCTTGCAATGGATGCCAGCTGAAGTATCTTGATATTTTTCAAGACCTTTTGTGTAGTATTGAAATCACAAGATCTGGAAGAATCTGAATGCCAATGGAAATGACAATCCTAGCTTTCAGTGACTCTAAGCACAAAGAAATATTATTGTACTAATATATTACGGTTTAGAGAAATGTCTTCTCATATAAGCTTGTGAAGCTTTTCATGTAGCACTTTCACTTAGTATATGTCTTATAACTCTTAAGTACTATGATTTTTTGAAACGCTAACGCTCCAAAGTGCTAACTGCTACACAGATTCTTACCTGCACTGGCCACCGTCACCTTACAAAACCAGTGTATACATGTTTATTAATGTTATTAATAGAGAAGAAGGCAAGTAATAAGGCTGCTGCTGCTACTGTAAAAAATAGACATACTATGTTTATGTGACACCAATTAACTGAATGTTTTTGAAGAATGCCAGCTTGACAAGTCATTGACAAGTACTGGAGCTGTAAGTCTCAAGAATATATGAGACATGACAGAGACAGCACAAGTTCTCCCACCCTTCCTTCTCAATACTCTTCAACCTTGATTTGCCACATTCTCTGGAAAAAAAAAATCATTTTTCTAGGCCCACTCCACAGTTGTTATTTGTGAGGGACCACCAGCAGGCCTGCTGGCTAGTGCCAGTTTTGACAGTGGATTATGTCATGAAATGACATTTGCGGTTTGTCCTTGCTCAACAGCAAACAGTGCTAAGGAAGTAGGTCACAAGACAAATTCCTAGTACAGGAAGAAGGCAGAATTTTATGGGCAAACAGCTTTAATCTGTCCTTTTCTTTTCGGTGATGTTTGCTTACCAGAGGGAAATGAGCAGGGAGAAAAAAGTTTACCTGCCTCAAAGGAAGGAGCTTGTGTAAAGGGTGGAAAACCATTTGACTGCCTGAGAGTAAAAGTGCCTATTAGAAAGGAAAAAAGACTGTCTGAGAGAGAAGTTTACCCTCTTGCCTCAGAAAGCCTGACTGCTTCTTCCAAAAAAAGAATTTACCTGCTAGGATTCAGCTTACCTACTTTTCTGCCAGGTGCTGGGAAGCAGAATGCTGAAACAAGGTCCCTACTCATTACTCATGCTGGTATTACACAGTCAAAACACAGTCATCAACTATATATATTTTTTGCACTATAGCCTATTTTAGCTTAAAAATCTATCGCCCTTTGCTTGCTGCTTTCAAGACAATCCTGGAAAGTAAAAGTGATACAGGGAGTGCTAATCTTTTTATCTTTTCTGTATTGGTTTAAGAAAGGAACACAGTCTACAAGCTATTCATCACTTATAAGGCATAACATGAATTTTTCTTGTGCTTTTGAAGTGAATCCCCTGAATATAATTGACTAAACTGATTAAAGCAGCTGTTGAGTTGAAAGTCTTCCAACCAAGGTCTGAAAAATGCCTTCCTGTGAAATGTTTAATATTTCTTTTTGTATGAACTCCTTATTAGGCTGCTCAACTTTGTATCTTGGAAAAATTATGATTTTGGGGGGAAATTGGATTTTGTCTGCTCACCACTCCTGCAGCTGATAGGTTTTCAGTCTTATTTTAAATTGGAGCTTGAATCTCAGTATGTTTCTATAACAGATTTTATTCTTACTAATATCTAACAAGTCTTTTTGACGAAAAAAATAAAAAAATAAATACAAATGAGTGCTTATCTTGTGTTCACACTCATACTATGCTAGTGTACCTGGTTTACAGTCACAGTTGGCTATCCTGGGTCCATTTAACTAGGTGCAGGCGATTTGAGGACTTTACATGCACATGTGATATAGTCATAAGAAGCAGGCATTTATGCCTATCCTAGCTTTCTACCCAGGAAGAGTCAAGGCCAGAATACTTTTTTAATAAAATAAAATAAAAATTTGTATCTTCAAAAGTTAATATTTTGAGCAAGAACAAACTGTTTATAGCAATGGCTTGTTTGTGAATGTCAATTGATTTATACGTTTCTTCAAACATTAGGAGGGGCAAATTAATCCCCTGGGTGGTTCCAGGCAAAGGACTTCACAGAGCTATGCCTTTGAAGGACTAAAGTGAAAATGGATTGTACAAAAGGTGGCAATGTGAGTTTTAGAATCAATTTTAAAGCCTTCAAAAAGTATGAGCATGTGGGAAACTTGCTATGTTATTACACATCAGTTTCCAAATTATTTGCTGGCTTCCTGGCACACCTCTTAGTTATTTTTATCTGATATTTCAAATAAATTACAAAATGCCTTGAATTGCATGATTAGTCCATTATGTATTCTGTTTATTACAATTATATGAACTTTTGATTAACCTCCATAAGTTTCATGAATAAATTACCTGGATCATGGGAAACTGCCAGTTAATGTTAGAATGTTCCAGTGGGGAGTTTCTCGGAGATTAATCTGCCTTTTTAGAGGCTGCTTCTTTCATTCCAGCTTCCTTTAAAAGCAATATATGCTGCTGCTCAGTTGTGATGAAGAACATGCAAATACATTTGCAACCCACTCAAAGTGAGTGGGTGAAAAATTTACTCACAGAATCACATCCTTGGAAGATGATTTGTGCCCTTTTAAATATTGATAGCGCAGTCACTCTAAAATGATAAAGATAAATTGTGCTAATCACTGTGAGAGTCTTCCAAGCTGTACAAAATGAGTGCCCGGAGATTTCTCTCCTGTATCTTCTATAAGCAGTGTTGAACAATTCCAGGTTGAGAAATCTCACAAACTATTCTACTGTGCAGTAAAAAAAAAAAAAAAAAAAAAAAAAAAGGGGGGGGGGAAAAAAACAAAAATTCTGGCCC
>NW_010584448.1:137667-215298 GCF_000705375.1 Tinamus guttatus | reverse complement strand
TGGGGGAAAAGACTCAAATTCTGGCTACTCATCAAGATTTGATGGCTCTGGAAGACCTGGCTCTTCTTTTGCAGATGGCTCCTATCCGCGCACACATTTCCAAAGGTGTGTTTCTTGATTGGCAAATTTTATATAAGCACTTGGGCTGGCATGGGAGATCTACAAAGTGATCAAGAACAGAAGAGAAAGTGATAGTCATCTGGTCTCTTGGTACATAAGGCATTTACTGGAGTCAGTTGAGAGTGGGAAAGATCAGCTTAGCAAGTTTTCCACCGAATTCATCACATTCAACACCTAGCATAGGATCAGAAAGGAATGAGAATAGGGAGAGCTTTGTGCTGGCCTGTGAAGAACAAATGATGTCTTCGTAGATATTCTGTTGGTAAAAGAAAAAATCAGTGGTGCAGATATTAGGTAGTCACTGATTGGCAAAATAGGGAAGAAAATCAAGAGGGGTGCCATGGCAGTGCTTGTTTCTACTGAAGTAGTCAAGAAGAGCTCCAAATATACAAGAAAGTGATGAAATCAAAGTATTAATCATGATTACACGGGAGCTGTCCAAAAGAGACCAGAAATGCAGAGCTGTCCAAAGAAACATCAAATTCCTGACCTGTCCAACTGGTGCTGAACAGTATCATCTTCACAAAACATCTCAAAACATTATGATCTCTTGGAGGAACATCTTAGCCAACCTGCAGCACTGCTACACAGCACTATGGGTCTCTGACTAGCGTAGCTTATTATCCCAATTGTAGAAGCAGGCCACCTGCTCCACACTACTAGGTGTGAAGCTACCCTAAATAGGGCATGTTTTGGAAGTGAAGCAAAAAGAACAGAAATCAAAGAACTTCTGCAGTAGGTTGGCTAGGGCTGCTCAGAAAGACTGGGTGAAGTTTGGGAGAAGCTGAGGAAGAGATGATGAGACAGAAAGGTGCTGGCAGAGCCATGAGAAAGCACTTTGGGAGCACGGCTTCATTGTGATATTGCTGATCCAAAGAGATACTGATATAGCAAATGTAGAATACTTTCTTCTCTCATTAACTAATCTTTAGACCGACCTTAGAGAGGAGTATTTATTAAGCATTACTTAAACGACATCAAGGCCTTGTGAGGTCAGAATAATACATGAGTTCTGTTCAGTTTTGATGGGAAAGTACCGGGAATCATCATCCCCTCAGCTATGACATAATTATTAACATACTAATTAGATCTTTTTCTGAGCTGCTTTTCCGTTAGGAGATAGACAGAGATGATGCCAACTACTCTCAAAGTTGGCAGAAATGGAGAGCTGGATGAAAACCAGCTGGTTGCTGTGCAGACTGGAAAGATGGATGTGATTAGGAGAAGTATTTTAGGAACAAAATACTGCACCAAACCACCCCTGAATTATTTTGACAGTAAACTCAAATTTCAGTGGGATTCAGGGATCTGTTGGGGTCAGCTTTTCAGAGAAGGAGACTTTGCAGGTTTTGCAAGTTTTCTCTTGTGGATAACTATTCTCAGGGAATAACTGTATTTCCTTCTCTGTGCTCTATCCTCAGTCCCAAGATGTCTAGAAAACAAGAAAAAGTGCTAGGGCTGAACACCACAATAGCATTTTTCTTTCGGGGTCTCAGTGAATATCTAGGTGTAGGATTAGTGAAGGCAAGTAAGAACAAGGAGAGTAAAGGACAATAAAAAAAACAAGGACCAAAACTGAAAGCATCACCCCAATTACAAACAATACATCTATTGTATACTGTATACTATACAGCTTACACAGTAGATAACCTAAGGAACCATCTTAGGGTGTGCTAATAAGATTTTTTTCAAGTGACTTCTGGGAGACAGATGGTAAGGTTATAAAAGATGTGTTTTCTATGAGCTCAAGTCAGGAGCATTAGAAGTGTAAAGAGGCATGAATTTAAGTAAAAGGACTATTTATTACAAAAACTAATAATGCATGCAGTTGAAATTCATTGGCACTAGTTTAGAGCAATTTTGGCAAATAACGAAAGAAATACAGAGGATACTATGAGCCTGTTGGTGTAATTTCCTTCTGTTTCCCAGAAACAACAACAATAACAATAAAACAGACAGGCGTCCTTTCACTTTCCTCGGTGCAGTGACATTTTACCGAAGGAAAAGCAATGCTGTACCTACTGACTTCCCTTGTCTATTTACAGCAAGAAATGCCATCAAGCATTCAAAATGTCACTACCTGCTGGGGTGACGTCACAAGAACCTGTCACAAAAATGTTCCTTTCCCTTCAAAACCTGACGTTTTTGAGTGATATCCCATAATCTGATTAAGGAGATCTTGCTTTGGTAGGCAGCCGGCAGTGTGTGTAATGCCTACAATATTAATCAAGGAGCAAATACATTTCACAGGGCTGAAGAGATTTCCAAAGAGCGCAGACAAATGTGTGCTAACATTGTCTATTTCTTAAGCCAATTATTATTGCAATACAGATGAAGAGGTGTTGTGTCTGCTACTTAAGCCTCCTTGTTACAGTCCTTTAAAAAGTGTCATGTACACAGACAAGCGTATTTGTAATCTTTATACTAAGTACACTTCACCTTAATTGCATCACCTCACAAAACTATGTAAACAAGACTTTTGTATTTGTGCTAGAGATTTTCTCAAGCTGTAGAATTTACATAAGAATTTCACAGTGCATAGTTAGTGGGTTTAGGATCCTTGGCTTTGCTTCCTTTATTCTTTGGCACAATACAGGCACAATTCACAAAACTGAGATTCCCTTTCACCACTACCATTCTCCACAATTCAGACCCTACTGGTTATTTCTTGTCTCTGCCCAGACTTTTTCCTGACTCCCAATAGGATACTGCTCATAAACCCTAATACTTCTCACACAGAGACAGATCTTAGGCACATTGGCTATGTAATTTCTTCATTAAAAATTTTTATAAAAACAAAACAACAACAACAAAAAACAAACGTGCAACGAAACACAGTAACACCAAAAGAAAAAAAGTAATCTTATTTTCCTTTTCCTTTATCATGCACTGGCTCTAGTCTACGAACATGAAAACATCTGCATAAAACTCAAAGCAAATACATACTGAATATAGAGTGAGATGTTAAACAATCCTCTTATATTTTATGATTAAATGTATTAATGCTTCAATTCCCAGTTCAACCTATAATTAAACCCAAAATAAACAAATAGGTTCTTCTCCAAGGTTCTTCTCCTAATAATTCTAATCTACTCTTCCTGATCTATACTGTTAATATAGCAGTAAGTCTCAGAGGCCTCCAAAAACTGTAGCCCTATTATGTAGAAACCTCGGAAGACAATGAAGAACTGACATATGAGGCATCTTTTTTTTTTCTCCTGCCAAAATGCCTTTTAACTAAGAATCCCAAAATGATTCATGAAGCAGTAGCTTCCAAGATCTATAGCTGTTTATAAGAATCTTGACATCATTTTAAAGTAGGATGAGTCACTACTAAGAGACAGAACAGGAAAGATATTAAGTATTGTGATAACAAATAACTTAAAGTCTATATTTGGGCATTTGCCTACTGGAAAGAAATGACAGATCATGGTTAATTATTTATGTTTTCCCTGAAGACTGTTAGTCACCTACACATGAGATTTATTTGCCGCATCTTAAACATCTACCTAAACCAACCAAAGAGCAAAGATAAGTGGTACTTTAAAAGTTAATTGGAGGACTCTAGTCCACAAGAAGGCACTTTTGCAATACATCTCCAGAATTGTGGAATTCCACTCAAAATCCAACAGGATTTTATCCTTATCTAATCATGATGTCTGCATTTGTACCGTGTCTCTGCTGCTAGAGCACTTTCTAGCAAAACACAAATATTATCATGTCTGAAGGTACAACTTCAACACAGGATTTGGGGAAGGAAGATGCGCTGCTTATGGATACCAGGTTGAGATCTTCTGTCCCTAAAAGAAAATGTCTTTGGCTTTTCAGTTCTACTACTAAGACTGCAGGAGCATGTTTATGACTTTTTTTCTGGTGAAAATAATGCCTTCCTTTAGCTTCTGAAAGAAAAAAAAGTACAAGTTAGGGACATCTAAATTCTGCTCACATCGCACCTAAATATCTGAAGGCTTACTCAGGGTTATTCAGTAAGTCAGTGACAGTATTGACAAGGGACATCTTCAATACTTTAAATATCCAACATGGACAGTTTCTTAACCTTCTCAGATTTCCATAGAGATTTTCAGACCAATGAGATTTGCTAGAGCTCAGAAGAGTCAGTGCGGAGTTTATCTTTATTTCCTAAACTTCTGAAGATTTCCTATCACTGGATTACAAATTTATTTTTAGTAACTGTCCAACTTTCCACATGCGTCATAAACCTCAAGTCCAAATAAGTTTATAAAATTATGAGATAAAGCTCAGATTCTCAGACTTCTAAATGACTCCAATTAGTAGCAATGAGTAGGATGTACTTTGTGAAGATACAGTTACACACAATTTAGAAACCATCTGAATATTCGGAAGTTAAGTGAAATAGCTATTCCCTGAAGATTGACTAAGGAACTATATTTGTATTACTTTTCTCAGTCTTGTTTTTATGATTTTAAAACTTTTTTTGGTCACACTTGCACTGTTTATACTGAACACTTGCTCAGTGTCTCAGTTCAAACTGACATGGGAATGAAAAGCCCTCTGGTTCCAGTAACTCTACCCACTTCATTAGCTGAATCAGCATTGTTTGTGATACTAAAGTAGGAGTTTAGCTATACAGTTGTTGAAGGAAAAAAAAAAAAAAAAAAAAAAAAGAGTTCAAAGCCGCAATGGAAAACAAAGAAAAAAACAAAACACTAGTATCATAGTAGATACAACCTAATACTCCCTAAGCTTTCTTGTGATAGGATTATTCAAACTAGTAAAATGGTCTTTCAATAACTTCCCTGTAATGGAAATATATTGTATTAGAGCAAATATAGTATATATCAGCTGCCTTCTTGCAGAAATTAATTAATGCAAAAAAAAATTGTTAAAATATTCAGTAACATGTACATGTTAAGATCAACTTTTAAACTATTAACACATAAGTTGAGGATTTTGTTGATGGAAAAAAACAGACAAAAAATAGTTGTTATTGAACTGACTTCTAGATTAACCTTCCTTAAAGATGAGTTTTAAAGACACTGACAAAAAAGTCTTCTCCCGCCTTCAAATATTTGTTTATTAGTGAAGCAAGTCTGTATTTATTCACCTTGAATTAAATTATTTGGAAAAATGCATAGTATTATCACTTGCACAGCACCAACTAAAGACAATTAAAATCCATATCAAACATACATCTTATGAAAATTTCTAAATCATTTACTGCAAAAGAGACCAGCCATAGTAATTAAGGAAATAATTACAGTTATATCTGTATTATGGTACTTGGGAAAACGTAGGTCTGACTATTGCAACCCCGATGAATCCCAGTTATCTCTCAGGACAAGATAAACACACATCCTTATGTGCCACTATTTCCATAGAAAAAGATCCTTAAAAAGTTACCAGCTCCTCACAAGCAAAAGGTTAGTAGACCAGACATAGGGTGTAATGGAAGATCAGGGTATAATGGAAAGTCCTCTCTACTAAAGTATAGCCCTCATCAGAATAAAAAATGTGAATACATAATTAAAATATCATCATATTAAGCAAATATTTATTTCAGCTACCATATTTTCTTCTGAATAGTTGTCTTTGAAACTTGCTTGCAATTTGACATTATTGAATGAAGAGTTGCTGGGTATGTTTAGCTTTACACTGCAACTATCAACTAGATGCAACTAGATGGAAATGACTGAACCATACATCATTCTCTTTGACTATGTACTTACTAGGACATGACAATATTCAGAAAACCTGAAAGGAGGAATAATACTCCAGAAGTACTCTTTTTACAAATCACATTAATTTAAAATATACCACACAAAAAATACACAGGGTAAACCTCCTGAGTCAGGGTAAACCTATCTGAGATATGTGCTCTTGAGGTGCACACATCTCCTGCATGAGATGGGCTAGACTTCCTATTTGACATTAGTTTCTATCTTCTTAGGTGGAACGCTCTGGTTTCATTTCTTCCCTGAACAACAAACCTCAAGCAGGTTCAATTTTTCAACCATCTGAACATCTAACTTTAAAGAGATCTTTCTGACATCCTGCTTTTGCCTTCACTTTCTCCCCTGCTGCTACTTTATCTCACAGAACAGGCTGTACATGGAGTGCCTGAGGGATCAGACCAAAGCTACCAACCAACCAAACATCCTCCATAGTTACACCCTGTACCCTACACCTATAGAAGGTCTGGCCTTTATAAAATGTTTTTAAAGGTCCTGGAAAAGTAACATTATTTCATCTCCATGTCCTCTTTGAGACTGAAGGAGAGGGTGAGCGGAGGGAACATGAATGTATATATAAGTTCACCAACCTTGTAAGGTCAAGTGTTTTAACTGCGAATTGAGCAAGAATAAGTAAATTTTCAAGATCACCCAAAAGGAGGACCCTACTAAGTAAATCAACCCTCCAAGAGTAAAAACACTGCTGATTTTAGCAGCATAAAATATTATCAATTTTTAGTGCCTCCCACTTAATAATCTTAAAGTTTATTGCAAATGTTAGTAAGCCAAACCCTTAAAGTTTATTGCAAATGTTAGTAAGTATTGCAAATGTTAGTCACCAACAGATAAGAATATAATTCATGTTTTGAGGTCTCTTAAAAATAGAAGAAATGAACACTGTAGCCAAGGCTCTTATTTTCATAATGTGTCTGTTCATTCATTCACATAGTTTGTGGGTATAATTACAACAACTGTGTGTTTCTGTTGGCCTATTATATGCATAACTAGCTATTTGCATCTGCAAATATCTCATTTATGTGTATGGTCACTGTTATGTCTATGTGCATAAATTAGGCATGCAATTGCACACATCGTTATGTTCCTATATTTGTAAGGAAAAACAGTTTGTGAGCTAAGCCATAGATCCTGCTACATCAAGTTTGTGGCAAAGCTGGGAATACAATACAAACTGTCAGACTCCCAAGCCTGCAGTTTAATCACAAAACCATCCTTTCTCTTGAGTCCTACAGCACAACAGAGGAGGAATGAGAGGTAAGCAAGATGAAGGAAACAAACCAGGCTCATCAGCTCAGCAGCGATAAGGGTGATCCATCTCAGGCTGGTTTTTGACTTCATGAAATTGTTAAGGTTAAGGGACAAGCACTATTGGTCCAGAGAATAGATTAACTACTGTGTCTCGTGAAAAAAAAAAAAATCCTGGGGGTCTGGTGAAGTACTGGGCATCAAGCACCAATCTTTGCACAGATTGGTCAATATGCATCAGAGTATTTGAACAGTTATTGGACATCTTTCAAATGTCTTTTTTTTTTTTTTTTTTAATCCTCTTGTCCTCTTGTTCCCTACTGATTTATACTACAGTCTTTTTGGAGAAATGCCACTTTTTTTTGTTAAAGAAAACACACAATTTAATTTCTTGAGCTATTTGAAGTAACAATGTTCAGCCATAACAACCATAGGTGCACAACCATAGGGTAAAAGGAAGTAGCAAATTGAGAGAAAGAAAATGAGGAGCTTGTCTGGAGAAACTACATTGTGTTCATTGAGTAGGACTACCAGTCTGTAAATCTAATCTGAAAGATACGAACATAAAAGAAAATGATAGAAGAAGAAGAAAAGGAAGAAGACACAACAATTCTGATTTCTATATGGATATCAGAAAGAATTCCAGTCCATTCCAGTCTATTTCCATGAACCAGGTTCTAAATTGCTCTGCATGGGGAATGCAATTAGCTTCCCAACGTCTTGTCCCTTGAATGCAAAATTCTCAAGTAGAATAACAAGAAAACTAACCCTATAGGTAACATGGGGTTATTCAGCTGGAAAGGAAGTTTTTACCTCTATCTCTTTCTTCCCATAGGTATTTATATACTAACCTGCCAGTAAAGGAAGAAAATAAATAACCCAGATCGCAGGGACCAAAAATCAGAATTTACTGCGGTTCTCTGGAAGTGGAATACAGAGGCCTATTTACTGCCAAGCCGGTTGCCTTTCAGTGCAGCAGCTCCTTGTTGGGGAGCTAAAACCCACGGCAGCCTTTGGTGCACAAACCAGGTTACAAAATACACCTGTAAATAGCACTGGTGTCACTGGTGGTTATGATTACCCGCTAGGAAAGGATCATTTTTAATACCTGGAATGGGTAGCAGGTGTGTCACTACCTGTACAGATCAAGACTGTATGTGTTTCCAGCCCTCTTCCCCCCCGACAGCAATCTTCCCGGTATTTTACCATTGCTGTCATTTACTATGAACCAGTGGGTCTTGCAGGTTTATTCTGCTTGAAATAAGTTCCAGCTGCCAAAATGCTATTCCAGGTTGAATTTTCATTGCATTGTTGCCAACAAAAACCTGCTTACTCCTCTCTTTCATATATTATCTCTCTATGAAACATCCTTTCTGACAGCAGTTAGGGATACTGGAGTTGGCCTTTTTCCATGGACATTCCCTAGATTACCTGTATTAAACAAATTAGGCACCTTTTGTCTGGGTGTATTAGCAAGTAGGTGACCCCATTTTCCAATCTTCATTAAATGGTTTCATCATTTTATATTATTTTAAAGTCATTAACATATTAGGTCAAACTATGATCTCAATTACAGAGGAGTAAATCTGAGGTAATTACCCACGCTCAGAATATGATCAAATATGGTACAAAATAATTAGAACATTTCCGTTGCTCTTGGT
Source organism: Tinamus guttatus (assembly GCF_000705375.1). The sequence goes on along the minus strand of NW_010584448.1, from coordinate 206,543 downwards.
GAAGCTTCATTAGTGGAATTATATAAATTAATAAAGATCACCAAAACGGAAGATGTCAGAAAATTCACTGAAAATGATGTTTTGGGTTGTTCTGTTAACAGGAAACATATCAAGTGAAGCAGACAATGAAGCCCCAAGGTCTTGGCAATCGCTGTTAGAGCTACTTAGGATCTTCACCCTTTTGGTGGGAACATGGCTAGTCCACATGACAAACTGAGTACCAGTGACCTTAGTCAAAAACTCATTGAAACTTCACTGAGTAAATGATAACTATTCACCACCTTAAATGATTTGGACATATAACTATCTGACTTCTTAGCATATTGCTATGCACTCAAGAACTTGGTCCCTTCCCCCACAACATATTCACACTCATGTTACCAAATGTTTTAACAAAATTATACAGAAAGATACATCAAACCAGCCTTTGACTGCTGAAAAAAAACAACACCCCATGAGACAGGAAACACTAGGATTAAAACTGCATATGAACATACACACCTCTTTTCTATGTAAAGATGCTTGTGGTTTCAGTCTTCAGTTGAACTCTTCTATGTGTAGCCTCACCTTCAGTATAGAAATGTGTGCTACACACATAGGAGATGCTCTTCCATTTTCTGGCTTTTGTGTGTGTGTGCGAAATCCTGCAATAATACAGATAGGAGGATGGTAAAATTATGGCTTGATTTCAACAGTATTTGGCTACTTCACAAAAATTAAAGTATGCATTTCTTCCAACAGTAAGGGAACTGGAACTTTTACCCTTTGAGATGTTTGTACATTTGGAAAAATGTATTTCATCTCAAAGAACAATAAGCAAACTTTGAAATGTCCATAACAAGCAAAATGACCAGAGAAAGGAATCTGACAGAATGCAGCAACGTAAACATGCTGGGATAACCCCTCATTTTCAAAGCTGCCTGAAGAACAGGATGATGCATCGTGTTGCCACGCCAACACTTCAAAGATGCAACTGGCTGCATTGCTTACCCTGCCTATGGATGCAACCAGGGACAAGTCTCCTTTCCTAACCTGGTTAAACTGGAGAAAACAGCAGGTCCAGCAGCAGGCAAGAGTCTGAAGAACCCCTTGTTTCAGCAGCTCGGTACTGGATGCATTTTTCCCCACTGTGTGTGACCTGAAGCGCAGGTCTGAAGGCAGTAGCCTCCAGCCCAGCAGGTAGCTGAGCCCAGGACCGGCACTGGAGCGAAGGCAGGGAGATCGGGAGCCCACTATGGTGTTCTTGATGTGCTGCACAGGAGAGCAGCGAGACCCACCAGGCCTGGAAAGCAGGTATAGCTCCCAGCTGACAGAAACAGGGCAGATCTTGGCTCAGATGTCAATTCTAAGTTTATCACATTCCTGTCAAATACTATAGATGTTGACTAGGTTATCTTGATTAAACCAACTGGCATCTTCTTCCTGAACCAGAAACCAGCCTTAATTACTATAATCACTTAGAAAACACAAAACTGATGAGCAAGAGATTAAGGTAAAAAATATCTACCCATTCTGGATATCCTAAAATGAAAGAACTAGAACAGTGTGTGTGTTATCACTATACATCCATCCAGTGTGTGTGTTATCCATATACATCCATAAACCTATGGATAAGCCTAGCTCTCATCAGCATCAGTTGTATTCATGAAAGCGGAGTAGTCTCTCCATGTAGGTATCAGGTGTTCAAGGTAGGGGAAAACCTTTATATATGTGACTGCCTTCGCACTTCGCAGCGTTATCTGTGACAGATGAAAGGATAGCATCTAATTTCTCCAGATGTCTTGACAACACAGTAACTACAAAATATTTCATACTTCTAAAGGCAGAACAAACAACAGAACTGTAGCTCATTGCTAACAGAAGAGATTGCCACTGCTTATTAACACAAAAAAAGAAAAAAAAAAAAAAGAAAAAAGGGGGAAAAAAATCCTGCCTTCCCTTGGCAACTCTCTGTCCCTCCAAAATAAAAATTTATCTTATTCATCTCATACTAAATATACATGCAATATTTTCAGAGGTAGTATCTCTGAGTCCTTAAAATGGTTTCAAATATATGTTCAAGCAAAATACATTTCAAAAATGCCTGGCCAGCCCCTTGACTTTTTTCAAATGACACTTTGCCTTATAGTAAATCATAATTTTTTTTTTTTTTTTTTAAAAAAAGGTCTTATGTACTTTAGGCAAACTCAAACTGCATTTTTGCAAATCATCTCTTTTCTTTCCTTGCTCAAACACTTCTACATCCATGTAGACTTCTTCGTCTTGTTTCATTTTCTGTGCATCTTTATGTTTTGCAGTTAACACAGCAGGGATTATAGAGACAGATGTCTCTTCCATGTCACAGACCTATACATCTACCCAATGCATTTACTGAAGTGAGAATACGCACGGGAGTTAAAATTATTGCTTCACAGGTCATCTTCACTCTGGCATTTCCTAACTACTGCTATGTTGATCAAATGATCTCAGGAATTTTCAGCATACTCATTTTCAGCCAAGATGATTAAAATATGGCTAAATTTAAATGACTGAAAACAAGGGCCAATATGAAAATGATCACCAGCATTCACAACATTGGCTTTTGTCACTATTGCTCCAAACTATTAAAAGGTCAATCTCCAAGCAATGTTTTGTTCCTGTTTTAGTGAACAACTACAGATATTCTCCCCTACGCACTGCTAAGAATTACTAAAGAATTTCCTGCATTTAGAATGAGGTTTATCTGCAATTTCAATAAATGTGAAAACAGCAATATATTTTTGTCTTGGTCAGCCACAGTAAGAAAGCAGCAAAATATTATTGGGGTTAAAACACGAGATGTGGTATTTGACTTCTGTAGTGGAAATTTCAGCTTTTGATTGGCAGTGTCGATTCATCAATGTGTTTCTGTATCATGCAGATACTGAAGGCTCTGATAAGCACTTTATTTTTTAAAAATAGGACAAAAATGAATTATGCAGACAGTTCACAATGTTGCATCAATCAATGCCACCATTTCCTATTTAGAGGCATATAAGACAGAAAAAAAACTACCTTCATTTTGGCTTTATACTGCAATTTTTGTGCAGTTTTATGCAAATCACCAGAAACAATCTGGCATCCTTCTTAAACCAGCCTATGAGAAACATATATTTTTCAGTTGTGAAATGAAAAAAAAAATTAAAAAGACTGAAGGATGCCAAGACACCTCTGCCGTATGCAACCATTGGCCCTTCAAAGCTAATACACATCCAGGCAAGTAATAGAGTTCTGAAGAAGGAAAGTAATACAGCCCTAAGCAAGGATATTGTTGAACTTCATTTTGTCAGAAATAGTAGGCGGCAATGTAATTTTGCTGGTGTTCTCTATCTTCTTATAATCCTTCAGTAGCATGTTTTTCTCACCTATCACAGTAAAAGTCTGACCTCAATGTAAGGATTTTTAGATTAAATGTTGTATCTTTGGAGCACATGGGGGGAAATTGCTTTGAATCAAATTGTTTACTTTTCCTTTTGAATCAAAAAGAAAAAGAAGAAAAAAAAAAAAAAAAGGAAAGGGGGCAGGATAAGGGAGGCAACACTGTAAATCATGCCAACATCCTGACTCAAAAAAAAAAAAGCTTACTACAAAAAAAGCAAAGTTTGATTCATCCCAAATACCATCTTCCTTTTCCTTCTTCAGAGAAGATGCTTGCCTAACTCCACAACACTAATCTAAATAGGTACTTTTTTATTTTTAATTTTGAAATGGACAGTGCGCTAAATCATGCTTGGAAATGTCAAGGCCAGATTCTTCTGAGATTCTTCAGGGAGAAGGCTTAGGCCTGTAGCAAGGAGAAACATGCTACAGTACATGGCTTTATATACAAGGCTTTCATGGTCAACATATCTCTTAAGCGCTTAAAGGAAAACATTACTGTGTTAATCACATAGATCCAGAGAACCTTCTAGAGATGGCAACATGAAGTCAACAAGAGCTCACAACTAAGTTCAATGTGCAAAATAGCTTCATGCAGGTTTCTAAAACTTAGAGACTCATGACTCGCGTCCCACTTATTTTTGGAAATAGAGAAAACGAGAAGGAGAAAGAACATTCTAGCAGTAAACAGATCACGTGAGTTGAGTAAAAAAAAGCCACAAATGGATGAATCCTGAAGACAAAATTCATGCTTAAGACAACAAGCCTGTTACGTAATTCTGACAGCAATTTATAAAAATTCTGTTAACTTCATTTATGCTTGCACCTGACTGGTAAGCTAATAAAGACCAAGGATTTCAATATCCAACATGGAGTTCAATGCCTAAAGAGTCAGGATACTTCCAAGGACACTTGAGAACCAAGGACACTTTCAAAAAACATTTCTGTGAAGGGCAGTTTTTTTTTGTTTGTTTGTTTGGTTGGTTTTGAGGAAAAATTCATTAAAAACCATCCTCACCTTGGGTCCATTTACTAAAAATCCAGGAAGATACTACGACTGATAACAGTCAGAGCCACACAAACATGCCAAGAGGGACACAGGACTTGCTGGACTGGAGAAAGGAGGTGGGAGACACACGTCTGTAGATTCATATCACTTTTTTCAAGGCAAATTATGAAAGTTTGAGTTTCCCCAGACAGGTGTTGGCAATAAGCCCACAATTCTCTTCTTTCCTAACTAGGAAGGACTTATGGGCCAAAGCACCTCCGAAGGGAATAAGATCTGCTCTCTGCTTTTGAAGTAGATATGAAGTATATAATAAAACTTATTCTGTAAGGAGGCTTGTGCTGCCTGTCTTGGGTAGACAAGTTCTTTATATCCCTCAGACAAAGACGGAGGTGCAAATCTCTCCCCCCGCCCCCCCTTTTTTTTTTTTTTTTTTTTTTCTCTACACAGATATATCAACAAGGTAGTAAGAAGTACCCATCTTTGCACTACAAAAGGAAACCAAGCATTTCATATGAGTTTTACATTCTATTCAGGGATTAGACACCCAATTTTAAGTATATAAGTCTTCTGATACCTCAAGCCTAACTAGAGCTCATCAGATAACATGTGACAAGAGGAATTATTTTCTTTAAAAAAAAAATGCTATAAAATATTCCACATTCCTCAATACAAGATTTTTTTTCCTAATTCTAACCCAAGTCTGTTGAAATGTTTATTATGAAAGTTTCAATTTTTGCTCCAAGCAAATAGCTGAGCAAGCAGCTTGAAAATCTATGTATAACAATATGTGGAGCTATACATGCAAATAATCATATTATTACTACGATCTAAGATGAAAAAAAAAAAAAAAAAAAAAAAAAAAAAAAAGGTAAAATGACATATATATGCCATCATTACAGTTCACATATAAACATACAACCTAGCAACACCATCCCTTAAAAAAAAACTGTTTTGTCTTTTATAGGTAGAACAGTAATTCATACAAATTACTGTAACTTCTAAGAATATTCAACATATATCACAAACATTACCTTTGCTCCCTTAAGATTTTTTTTTCCCTTTCATTGGATTTTTGATTTCTTTCCACATATATTTTAAAATCTGAGATATTTTTCCCTTCTTATTGACCACTTCATACAGTCCTGTTTATCTGTTTCTGCTGAAAGGGTTAAACTTGTTGCTCTCAACATAAGGCCACAGTGTATAGTGTTTACTAGAGCTACTTTCTATTGAGCAACTAAGACTGAGAAAATTACTTTCATTCAATGTTTATGCTTTAAAAAGGATAATGATTTCATCTGGTTAGAGCTGTCTGTACCTACTTAGTTTATTGCAGGGAAGAAATTGCCTGCTCACTCATGATAAGATAATTTGTCGCCTTGGAAATTAAATTATCCATCCCAGTTTACCTTGAGGAGGAATACTATATAATACCTACTTGTTACATTATACCCTTTAAATCAGAAATACGCTTTACTCTACAAATATGTTCCATGTAATCACAGACATTAAGACAAGTCAAAATAGCCCATGACTGCAACTTAATTAGGCCTCAAAGATGTCAACTGCATAAGACTTGAATCCAGTGGAACTAAAAGGATATTTGAATAAATAATTTCTCTCAAAGAATAAAATTAAGCCTCAAATATATTTTATATTTAGCTATATTTAACATGAGTAGGAAAATTCACCCCAGAAAACTCTGCCACATATCTTCAGTCTACCAAATCAGAACAGACTTTATAGGTATCAAACCATATTTTCCGTCTAATATTTTGAATTATCTGCTATAGGATTAAAATAGGTATGCGGTTACTATTTTTCCCTGCTTCCAGCAAGTTGTCCTTAAATATATCAATACAATCTGTTTTTCATAAAGATACTGATTAGTAAAGTTATCATTTCTTAAGTAGTTTCAAATACCAAGCTGAGCATAGAGCATAGTTCTTTTAAAATTTTAAATATGTTTTCACAAAAATAGCAATCAAAAAAAGCCACGGGGTCCCCAGCCAAGGAGAACACCACATGGAAGAGCTCTTAAGGAGCTGTTTGACAATAGATACTGAAATCAGAGCTGGAATCCTGTCTAAAATTTGTCCATGGAGCTGTAAAATCCAAAATGGTTCATTAACTTCTTATGTACAGAAATAAAAAAGTATTTCTAAAAAGGCTAACAAAATTTGCTTTTTGTGTAGCATACTTGCTCAGGTCTTTGAGTGGCGATGAAGAGGAGCTGCTCTTGTGATCAAGACAACAGATTATGAAAACAAGGGTTTGCACTGCTGGCTCTTGCACAGACTTTGAGCCTGACCTTGACTGAATTGTATAATCCCTCAGTTCCTGGTTCTCTGATTGTAAAACAAGGATGATAATTCTTACCTACTTTGAAGAACTGTTTGGGGGATTAATTTGATGTTTACAGGATGCTTTAGATATGAAATATATGAAACCAGCTACTTTACTTGAGGCTTAAACACTTTAATTAAATTCCAGAGATGGACATTTTCCAGTGAAACAGCTTTTTGCCGCTGAAATTATTGATTTGACAGAAATGAAGCTTTCCGTAGAAACAGAGGATTCAATGAAATTTTAATCAGGGAGATCATCCAGGTAGCTGAGGAGATTTCTGCACTCCTCGCACAACTCGGCAACGTGCGAGTGCTTTTCCCCACTGGCAGACATGCACTCGCTAGGCCTACGTTGGCCACCAAGCAAAACACCCACCTGCCTTTGGCACGGCACTGACGAGGGCACCTCCTGACCTTCCTCGGCCTTACGTGTGCTCTGGCGCTCCCAGGCTTACTCGCACATCAACAGTCGCTGCGCGGCGCCTGCTGTGCCAGAGCATCGACACGACCCCCCTCTCCTGCTGGAGTGAACTCCAGTACGGAAGAGGTGGAAAGACCTCGTTCGGCTCAAGGGTGGGAAGTAAGACCTGTTGTAGGAGGATGGAGGGCTGGAGAAGAGATATTATCTAGCATGGAAAGAAAATACTTGGTATCTTTAGCTCTGCTTCAATAACATCATTAATTTCCTAGTAAGTACAGAAGCATTTACTGGGAAAGAAATTCTGCAGGTGAATAAAACATGCTTAGCTAGTAGTAATTAAAATGGCAAAGCACCTCCATTAAGCTTCAAAGTAACACTGAAGCAAGCAGGATCCAGGCAACAAAATCACCAGAAATCTGAGTGATTCCATCAACTAATGAACAGAAGCGGCTTACCCCGGGATAGCAAAGGATGTGCACGCAGTAGGCACGCAAAATGCATCATGTCGCCACAGGCAGGAGCAAAACAGAGAGGAAAATCATCCTTTGACAGAGAGACTCTTAGCCTGATTTATTTTGTATTTAGCATCTACATGTATCAGTCAGAAAAAAGTAGGTACTCAGGGAATTACTCCTGATTTTTACTGGTTCACCAGGAAAGGTGAAACTCCGCACAAGAAAAACACAAAAGATTTGGCTTTAAAATGTACATTAGCACTACTGTTTTGTAGAGGTATTCTCTCAAGTAATATATTCTCCACAAGCAATATTAACGGATCCTTTGTTAAACAGTATTTTTCTTCTTTAAACTGGGAAATGCTACTTTGACTTCTAATGCTTTTAAATACTTTATGCTACTAATACTTTAAAATTAGTGGTATATCTGTTCCAACACCACAAAACCTGGATGCAGAAATCTTGAAAAAAGTCATTTCAGTTTTAATCTAGTGTTTATTTTTTTAGTATTTACTTCCTCAGAAGTAAATACACAGACATAACCATAGTTTAACTCCAATCTCAAATCGTGGCTTCAGCTGTCTTTACCGTTCAGAAGCAATAGTTTGAAGTTCATTATTTTTTGTTCTGAAGCCACCCTGCTGTTCCCACCAAATGAAAAGCAGGTCAGAACCAAGCTATCTAATTAGCTGGGAAGGTAGGTGATATTTAAGCACACTACTAATCATTTTCTAACTGTTTATAATTTTCTATCAGAAAGGGACTGACAATAGAATTTCAAAACAATATATAAAATATGATAATTTATGACAAAGAGGTGTGAGGAGTAGGGTTCCAATTAAATTTAATAAAGTGAAAGGCTATAAATGAATAGAATATAAAATATTAAATATAAAGATACATACTTTGTAACAACTGAAGAGTATTCAAACCCGTATCTCCAAAATGAACTGAGCAGTAAGAGAGTGAAACAAAACAGGTTTGGGTTTAAAAAAAAAAAAAAAAACCACTAATGAGATCTCCTATTATGGAGCCACACAAAGAGGCTGACTGACTTGTATAATTACTATTTTCCTAGGTGGTTCAGAGCTTGAAACAGCAGTCTGGTTCTCTGATTCTATCAAAACTCCAAGTATATATGGTGTGCTATTAAATTTTGTATGATTATTAGGCAAATAAAATTTGTATTATTCACATAGATTTTAATGCATACTAACACAATCAAGAATAAACAGTTTTATTTCTTGTAATTTTTCTCTTACCATATCCCCTTTTCAATATATCACATAATCCCCATACTCAAAAATGACATTTTTAACTAAACATTACAGTTGATACTGCTCTTGGGAAGGTGCACTTCTAACCTTATGAACTTTTATTTTGCTATCCGAAGTGAGATAACATTTTTAATACTGAAAGCACAATAACTAGGGACTTACTCAGAAATTAGGATTCCTTAGATGCAGTAACTTCACATAGTTCAACATTTTGACTCCCACTGAAACAAAAGATCTAAGTTTTTATTCTGAAGTATGTCCACCATTGCCAAAGGAAGTTTAAAACTCCAGAGCAGCTACCTCATCTGCCGTTACCTCTCAGTGAGGGTAAGGTTTCAGCTAGCAAAGTGAGTTAATCTCTAGAATGAGAACAGGGAGTCTCAGCACAGTACTTTATGGCAAACAAAGCTGAATTTAAGATTAAAAATTATTACCAAAGCTATACTCTCTGGCATGGTAAAACCATATTTTTTTTCCTTGTGGATGAAAGTTAGCTAGATACCTATATAGCTAATGAAACTGCCTAGCTGCTAAATTGAGGTTATGCCTAACAGGTGGCTCAATAACCAGCACTATTAAGGAAAGGATGCAGAACCTTAATTTAAAGCACTAATTAGCACCAAATCGGTGAACACTACACTGTAAGAACTGGAACTCAGCAACTAATGTCCTTGTGTAAAAGGATGGGAAGGGCCCTATCCGCTTATCTGGGGAAGTGGGATCAAAGTCAGGTTTTGTTTAGGTAGCTAGTCATTTGTTTCCATAGCTATGACAAGATCCCTGAAATAAAGAGAGATTTGGACTTAAATGATACTCCTTCATCCTTCTCCCAAAGGTGTTAAGTCAGACACTGTTTTTAATCTTGAAAGTGAATAAATTGGGAAAATGCTAAAAGAACGTTTAGATTGTCAAATTCAGTAGCTTTAACGTTATGATTATTTAATCCATTGAACCACATTGTTATTCTGATTCCTTCCTCGAATTCTTCTTTGAGGAGATACCCTGTTTTTAGAATTGCTAGGAGAAATTAAATACCTGCCAAAAATAAACAAACAATCCACACACAACTGACAACAAAAAATCCAAACAATTAAAACAAGAATTCACGTTAAAAGTTGTTCAAGTTTTACAAATTCACTCATATATTCACAAAATTATTGAGATATACCTATGGCAATGCAACTTTTAGGAGAACCTAAAGTATAACTGCTACTGTATTTTGATAAGTTCCATGTGACTTTTGTTTCCAAGATTCCACCTTTTCTTCTAAACCAAGCTACCACAAGCCATACCAACAACTGAAACTGAATCAATATCCAATCCATTTAAACAGAAAAAGTATTTGTGTAACTGAGAATAAAATCTTAATTGTGCTGAATATTTGCTATAAATGATGAGTATTTGTTTTGTTGCTCTGCTTTTTCCTCTAAGGAATCTGGATGGTACATACTCTTACTGTTATATACTGCTGGTCCTCGCTAGCTCACCACCGCTGGAAGCCAGAGAACTGCTAGGACATCCTCAGTTCAAAACCAGAAGTGTCACACAGGTTTCTTTCATTCAAGACTTTATGGGAAGCAACAAAACATCACAATACTAGCAGGTAATACAAAACTGTTAATTAGGAATAAGAAGGATGTAGAATAATAAAACCAAACATATTTCTAGTATGTTGCCCTATACTTTTTGCAATTATCAATGTCGTTCTTTAACATATTTGATATACATCCTGATCAATCATTGGTATGTGCATTCTTGTAATATACCTATCTGTTTATGCTAATACTAGGTCGTAAATATGGTTATATACCAGGTTACAGTCGGTCCAGGTCCAGAACTGCAAAGCCCAGTGTGGTTATTTATTGTCATTGACCTGTCGGCTTGGGCCTGGATCATCAAAATAATAAAAATGTTTTTGAGCCTTCTAGACAGCAAATATTTTCAGTCACTTCTTCTTGAAGTTTAACATTAAAACATCAAAACTATTTTTTCAAACATCAGAAGTCCTTTTGACCATCTATCTCAGAAAGGCCAACCACTGATGCTTTAAGGGGAAAATTCAGAAACGCTCACCATGTACAGTCAAAAGATATACTGTCCATAGAAAAAGAATATTCCTAGCTACTAACATGGCCTCTTGCCCAGAAGCACGTGAATTTATATCACTGCTAGATCTCTTGTTATTTTTAAAAACCCTAGGAACTCTGGATGTTATAATCTATACAAACATGCATTTCCTTTTCTAATCCCACTAAGCTCTTGACTTCAATAATATATTGTGGCAATGATTTTTGTTAGCTTATTGTGGGCTAAAAAAATAATTCCTCGTGTCAATTTTAGATGCGCTGTCTTTCAATTTCTCTGAATGCTGCTTTCCTCTAATATCATGTCAAAGGCTAAGTAGAAAGCCTGCACTAGCTTCTCTATAAACTCATTTTTACGCACCATCCTTTTCATTCAGTTATTTTTCATGTTCCATCTTGTCTATATCTATTCCAAAGTAAGCTGCTCCTGTCTTTTCAATCTCACTTCACATGGTAGTTTTTCCACTTCTCTAAGCATTCTTATTACTAATCTCTGAACCCCTTCTATTCCTCCTATATTCTTTATTTGAAATGGAATAAACAGAGCTGAAAGCAGTGCTCAAGAGGCAACCTAGTCTACAAATGGCATATCATTGCCAATATTGATTTATTAAAAATTCTAACCCTAAATTTCTTTTCTTTTTTAACATTACTGCTGACTGGACATCTTGGGGTTGCTTGTGTTTCTGATCTGGAAGTCACAAATACAATACATTTTACCCTACCTGTGCTGTAGTAACACCCTTGGAATACATTTCCTAGTACCCGCTGAATTTGCTGGATGTAGTGTATGAATTTTTTTTCCCTCAAGACCCTACAATCTGAGAGCTGCACTCACCAAACACAGAACTACTGTGTATTCTATTCACTCCAGGAAGTATGTAACTGCCTAGCCACTTTTCAAGTGGCATCCTTTTAGTTCTAACAGGAATCACTAGAACACAGGTAGCTTCCGGACCAGCTACGTTGACTGATTTTGTTGAGTAAGAGAACATCCAAGTCCCTCTCTAGCAATAGGCAATAAAGTTTCCCTAGCATTGACCATTTTCATGTGTCAATGCAAGACTATTGTCTTCACCCCTTCGTACTGGAGCAATTCAGACAGAATGCTGCAAATATGAAATTGTGCATGGAGCACAATCTCTCACCAGACAGGCAGACATTTACATTGGCATTAGATTTTATAGCAGTTCTGCTACTCGTTTCTAAGTTCTCAAAGTCACTTAGTACTCCATAAAAAAACCTTGTAGCATTGCATGGATTAGAGAAGACAATTTTACACTGATATACTTTGCCTTAAACCATAATGAGACTTCTATAAAACGTCTGGGAAGAGCTAATTCTAGAGCTAGTTCTAGAATTTCCTAATCACAGGATCAGGTAAAAATATTTTTCTAACTCTCGGAACTAGAAATATTCAACCTTTGTTACATTTTGGTGCCATATTGTTCTAAAATAGGCTTAATCATGTAATCAAACAAGCAAAGTGATTTGGAAAACAAGCCAGGCACTACTAGAGTTTATCTTTACTATAATGATTCTAGAGTAGTCACCTTGTGGTTGTTAAGAAAACACTGGGTTGCCAGTCCAATGTTTATTCCTCCTTAAGCTTCTTGCTGTTGTATTAACCCATTTAAGTTTTTGCTTGGTTTAATGGGATTCTTTATATTTTATTGCAGAGTGCACCAGAGCAATCCTGTGCCAAACCTGGTGTCTGGCTAGCACACGACAGGATCATTGGTGCTCATGGAGGGATGCAGCTGAAAAGGAAGATTGCTTTAGTTCTGCAGCAGAGTTCTGTGTAGGGTGACTTGTTAGAAAGAAAATAGGAGTACAAAGACAGTGTGTAACCAAGTATTAAGAATTCTGATGAGGAATAGATTTGTTATGAGAGAAAAAAAATACAGCCAGATTAAGAGTACTCTGTTTACATTGGTGCATTTCTGTATTTCTATTCTATAGAACAGAAGGTGAGACAAAGAGGCATATTTTTCTCCACTGTTTTTTGGAAATGCCATCATCTGCAGTCCTAGAATTCTACCTACCTTACCATCTTTAAAGTTCCTCTGGTTTCTCTCGACTTTGGTCTTACCGGGCTTACGAGAGAAGGGCGTGTGGGAGAGCTCTGTCTGCTTTGTCCTGGTCTCCTGCACTGCTCAAGCAACAGAACAGATACTGTGGGATGGTCGCTCTCCTATGATCCATATGAGGAGCAGCAGCGGGTTGGGGAGCAGAAATTAAATAACTCCCTCACCGGTTTTCACACTGGAGAGAAACACCTACCAACAGTCTTTTCGACACACAGATCCTATGGAGACAGTTTCTATTCTCTCTAATATTACCTAACATTGTACTTAGTCTAAATACAAGATAACTTGAAAGAGCTGAATTGCAGTCTATCTTTTGTGTGTGTGTTTGGAAATCATAAATTTGAATTATAATCTACATTTCAATTTAATGTTCGGACGTTAACATTGCCCAAGCACTTTTCACTGCATTCTACCAATAGCTAGAGCAACATTTGGACTAATAAGTGTAATTTTAGAAGCTCAAACAAATTCAAAGCAACATTCATTAACAAATACCTGCTCCTTTTCCATCCATGCCCACCACAGTAGAAGCCTTCATTATTAAAGCTATTTGCTTCCTAAAAGGACAAAAATACATGTGCTGGTATTTGACACATTTTGGTTTTTTTTTGGTTAAGATTGTCAATGAGAAAGGGATCCTATTTTCTTCCGCCTCATACCATACCATGACAATTCTTTATCATAGATTGGATGCACAACTGTAATTATTTTGTTGTGAGTCCATAAGCATAAAGTTTGGCAGTGTCTTAGATCTACAGCTACTTGGTATTTTTTCTTTTTCCCTCCAGGACAACATAGTCATTTTCTTTCCCATGTCAGACATTTTCTGTGTAACAGAATTCAGTCAGAAAGGAGAGATATCTTAACTTTCTTTTCCTACTGAAAAATTCTGCAGCATCAAGCCCAACCCTCATGATTTGCAGGAAACAGATGCTCTCTGGTAGGGACTCTCTGTCCCTGCATTGAACGTTGCTTTGAAGCCTTCCTAAAGGCTGAACTTGCACAGGTCCTTCCTCGCTCACAGAAAACTCCTTAATGTTCATGCTGGCTCCTTTTACACCTTCTTCCACGATACAAACTGACAGATATTTGCAGAGCCATGTGAAGTTGGAGCTCGCTTTTTAAAGGCAGAAAATTCAGCCAGCTGCAAACTTAGGGGAGTCATTTTGCAACACCAGGCTGCAGATGGAAAGGAGAAGGGCGAAGTTTCTGCACATTTTGCTTCAGCTGGGGATATTCTTCAGGAATAACAGAAAGGGAAAGACAGGGAAAGAAGTAATTTATTCTCACCCAATCCTGTCTGCTATAAAGCACTTAACAAGAGGAAATTGCTACGGAGGTGTTATTGAAGCTGTTATAGCTTCAGTAAGGTGCTTAATAGTAGTAGAAATAATTAAGTGTTCTCTGATGCCCAAACAAAAGTACTAGGTCAACATAAATCAGAAGAAAACTTATAAATAAGAGGCACTTCAGGTACTTTCAAATATCTTTGTGCTTGATGCATCTTACACTTTAAATCATTTCTATCAAATCTAGAAAAAAAAAAGTCTTGCAGATCTTGGTTTTCATTAAAAAAGGTGAAAATACATACCGCAAAGTAACAAGCATACCTATGTATCAATGTCCCATTCATTTCATTCCCCATTTTATAAGGCCACTGTTTTTTTTTCACTATGCTTTTTCTTCATATTTATATACAGCATCTGGCTATATTTTGTAGTATTAGAAAATATGAGATCTATTCATCAATGCCTTGCACCATCTGTAGTCATTATACTTGTGCAAAGTGAATGCAAATCACAGCTCTTCCATTTTGCAGTGCTCGGTATCAAGGCTCATAAATCAGGTTCTATACAGTTGCACTCATTTCTAAATACTACCACATTTATACCATATTTTAACACATATGCATTTTAAATAATATAGAAAATATCAATGTGTAAGTTATATGCAATTATACATACTATATTTTATACTTACTATATATTTAATATATTGTAGATATTTTTAATACATGCCCATATAAAAATAGAAAACTTAGATACAGTATATCTTTGTAAGCCTAGAAACATTTAAAAACAGTAATAAGTCCCTAGTTTTTAAGAACATGCATACTATTCACATGGTGTTAGTGGCATTTCAGTCTTCCTTCTTTCCATTAAAAAGAAACAAGAAAATTAAGGGCAAATATATACCTTTGGAAAGAATTTTGCAAAAATGCCAGCTCTTAAACTTTCTTTTCTGCAGACATAAATGATTTGCCCAAATTGAATTAAATATCTGGCACTGTTTCATTTCCTTGGTGTTCAGTATTTTTCCTACTGGAGCAAGTGCAAGAGCGCACGTGTGCAGAGACAACTCAATTATGTTTGTTACACAGGTTCAGCTTTTTATTGGTAGTTTTTCTGATAAAAATTAAAATATTTTGTTTATTACTGAAGATGCATCTCCTATGAGAAGGGGAAGATAATTTGAGTGATAGACAGAGGGCAAGAGACAGAAACAGGTATCTTGTAGTCATTTCCTGTCATGGGTAGAAAAATAATCCACGCTACAGACTGCCCGGAGGCCTCAGGCCATCCGTGGGCCACACAGAGCTTGAAAGAGATTCCTCTAGCATAATGTGACAGCACCCTGAGAAGCAGGAGAGGGGCTTGAGCTTCCAGGCGCTTGGTGTGAGCACTAGGGGGGAAGTCCACTGCTGAGGACAGGAGCAGTGTCACAGGGGACATAAGAAGGCAGAGGGAGGAAAGGATGGAAGAGTTACGAAAGAAAACCTGTGTTTTATTTCTGACTCTACTACTGGAGACCCTGGCCTACTGCAGGTCAGACTACTGGCCTTTTTAGAGACCCTGACCTCAGCTTCTCAGTCTCTGGGATAATCAAACTACCTCTCTTTGAGATCTGAGCAGTCAGATACCTAAGGGTAAACATCTACTGTCATTCTAAATGCCCTCAAGCATCCTATATGACCTTCAGCTTCAGGCTCCTACATCACATCTATCCAAAAATCTTAGATACCGAGGGGAACATAAAATGGCAATAAACGCCTGTGTCTAGGGCCTGAATGCCACCCATCACAAACAAAATGTCAATTCATCCAAATTGTTTTTGATTAGAAGTCCTTGGCTAATATGTCATTCTTCTAACTGGGTAGGCCCTTCTTACTAGCATCCATTTCTCCAAATCAAACTGCAAAGCCTTCAGAAAAGGAGAAACTACTGCCCTTTCAGTTCATGTACGTAATGTTCATTAATGCTGGTGACACCAGCCTCTCTGCAGATGTGGAGAACAGATCCCCTCATGTGAAGGGGACATGTCTGAAGTAAGTATCAGCTTGTGAAGAGACGTCAGGTTCTCTAATGACAAACACGTGCCAAGTTTTGTTTACTTGAGCCTCTGCTCATAAGAAGTTAACAGTTCAGGAAATGCAATCTGGTAGAAAAGTAACCCCCAAGGGAGACACTACTGTTACATTATTTCTTCATTGTACAAAGAAATACTTTATTGCTTGAATTCTTCCAGTACAGTTCAACACAATTCTAATCTAAATGAGAAAATAAAATTGTCCGTATATAAAAAGAATGTCTGTGTTCTACCTGCTCCAAAACCGTAAGCTGAAGTGTGCCACAAATATTTGTTGTCTAAAGTTCTAAACACCAAGTTTCAAAGGAGAAATTAAAAAAAAAAAAAAAAAAAAGTCTCTGCCTCTCTAGTAGGTTATAACTTTGAAAGGATTCATCTCTACTTTTTACCCAGACTGAGGTCAGATTTGCTTTTCACTATAAACAGATGCTTAGTTTCTTTTTTTCCTGCAACTAGAAACTTAACCAAGGAGATTGCACTTAGAATTTGATTCTGTTTGTAAGGTTATCATTATTCAAAAGCAGTAAAACATTCCATTTTAATATAATGCTGATTAGATAGCTTGTTTAAGCCCTGTAAGATGGAAAAAAAAATCTGATTTAAATTAAAAATTTTGGTTAATATCTTTGATCAAAATTATTTTGTTTGTCTGATTTCAAAGTGCATTTAAATAGTAAGAAAAATACTGTGTTTCTACCTTGCTCTTTCAGCGAAATTAATCACCAACAGCACCTTTGCATGTACACGGAGGACTTGCAGAAATTACATATTTGTTTTTATGAGTCAGAGCAGCGAGACAGTGGTAAAAATCCATCTGGCAGGCAAGCCAAAGTTCATTATTGTGTTTCTGTTATCATTAAATGTTATTCAAGATCCTCATTACACTTGTCATCCTACTGCAAGGTTAATTGGAGATTAATAAAGGCTGTGCTGAACCAAAAGAAAGAAAGGGCAAAAAAAGAGAGAAACATCATGATGATTATCCACTCAAAATAGAGAAGTTGACAAGGCATGCCATGCAGATGGATAGAGCATAAGATAGGAAATAAAAAAAAATCCTTTAGTTTCTAATTTTAAATGACATATCTGTGACTCTATGGACAATTTTAAGGAATACAATGTGGTTTCACTACAAGACACAGGTGACCTCAGTCCACACTACTCGTCTGCTTGTTGTATTTTAGCTGGTAAATTGTTCCTTGATTTCCTCATTTGTTGAGCAGATATAACTTGTTTTTAATCTTTTGAAGTCTCTGGATCTTCCAGAGAACTAAAAGCTGTTTCTATTCTTATCTGCTGAAGTACCACAGGAAAACAAAGAAGTAAAAGCAAAGAGTAAGAGTATTGTGTGATAGCACCGACAATAATAATTGCTGTATTTCCTTACACTGTTTGATATCACATTAATAACAAATTTTAGGTCTACTGGGCACTTAAAATGTTCAAAATAGTCTAAACAATTTACAACTACTACTAAACAATGGTTCTCCAAGAACCCTTAAATATTTAGTAAGTACTCAAAAAGTATTTTAGCCGTAATAAAAAAAAGGAACATACTAAAAGACAAAACACATGTACTACAAAGCCAGAATAAAGACAGACGACTTCATCTACTTACATTAATACCTTAAGGTAGGGGCCTGCCATTAACTTCTAAGCATTACCTTCCCTTTGTTCAGCTTTTTTTTGCCCCGGTACTCAGGAATCTTTATACCCTGTTGTGACATCTCACTTGCACAGCTTTTGATCTGATAAAAATTTCAGATCTCTACACTCCTGTAAGTAGCATCCAGATTTAAAATAAAACAGATATAAAACCAAATGAGAAAAATTCTCACACATTTTTCCTACTTACATGTAGATATAGTTAGGTATGATGGGCAAAAACATGGAACTGCTACAGAAAGCTTAATCTATCCAAAGATAAATTAGATATTTTTTTCCGCATGTTCTAATATTATTTTACCCTTTTCCTAAGCTAACCCCATTTTATGGATGTTTTTCAAAAAAAAAGCTAAACTGAAAAACTGTTTTTTTTTTTCTTTCTCCAAAACAGGTATTCCCTAATTCTGACCCTTTTTTTGTTGTTGTTTTAAAGTGGATGTTTGTGCTAGACTAGTAGAAAATGACAGCTCTGTGCTCTGTCAAGAGATGATCCTATTAGTCCACTGATATTTTTGTTTGAAGATGTTTTTTGCTAGAAGTCTCATATTAATGGCCCCAAAAATTGAAGAAGGCTCTTTCAAATATCTGAGATACAAACCAATGTCCTTCTCTGCACAAATATGTTCATAGAAAAATGTTAAAAGCTTGAAGTAAATCTGCAAGTGAAAGGAAAAATAGAGCAACTGGCTATACACAGTTTTGATACACTCTCTCTGTCTAGCACCACTAATGTGAGTGGATGGTCATATGTATCATTTGCTCATATTTCTAAATGCTTTGTAGAATAGTCCCAAATTCAACAGTTTATCAAAATCCGCTCTGGAGCAGGAAAAAAAAGAGTCTAAGATTTGGCAAAAAATAAATTTATGAATATTTATACATGTATTAATGTAAATCATAGTGCTTAGATATAGTATATCGATTGCTTTGGTAAATGCAACCCAATATGGCTACATTCAATCTTTTCTTTTTAAAGGAAAATCAGAAATAAAGCCAACTATAGTGAAATGTAATAATATTTCTGGATAGAGATCTAAACATCTCAGAAGAAAAAATAATTCAGGATGTTTCAAAAGGATATGGTTTACACTTTGTACTGGATCAGGAATTCACAATGCATCTATATGTAACACTGTGTCACCCAAGAGATTATCTCTGGAGTCAAGTTACATATTTGGTAGGTATTTTTTCAGCATCTGCTTTCCTCAAAATCAGCTACAACTCAGAGCTTTGACAAGATACATGCACCTAGACATCTAACAGGTGTGGGGTAATTAGCAAACTGTGGGATGACTCAATATACTCTGTTCTTTACGTTGTTCCTAATATAGAGTTATGGCAAGTCAGTAATACTCATCTGTCATCAAACATTCAAACATCTTTTCTGTTTGCCCCCTGTTTCTTTAAGGTAAGTTGTACTTGATGATATCTGTCTAGCCTCATAACAGCCAGTGAATGAGAAATGTACATTTACACTTTAAGTAGTGGTTGAGATTGTCAGCAAGACATGCCATGCTGACAGTTTGTGCCTCCATGACCCTCTTTAGGGAGCATATTTCAACTTGTATAAGTAACTTGAAGTAGAATTTGTTTTTCTTTATTAATGTTCATGAGCTTGTGTTTTAGGATAAAAAGGATAAAAATAAAGACTGTTACTAAGATATAATCTAGTTTTTCATTTATGATATATACATTTATCCTAAATCATATGCATAAATATAAAGGATTTAATGCAGTGCCTTTTTTTTTTAATCTGCATGCAGAAGATTTCAGAAATTGTAATACTCAGCCACAAAACAATTTTTTGGAGCCTGAAACAGAATTTCCTGCTTTAGGTCAGTTGCTAGGCTACCTGCAGGCTGCACATGAGTCAAGTGCATCAGGTTGTAAGTTAATAGTATTTTATCTTTGCATGAAATAGAACTTGGTAATAATTTCTGCCTAATGGTCATTGCAAAAGACCATATTTTAGTGCAAGTCCTCTCCTCTCCTCAGAAGAAAGAGGTCTCCTTCACCACATAAAATATTAACAACTTTTCTTTAGGTCAATTTCCAGCCAGTCCTTACCTTGCCCTACCCTTCCCACACATACTATTAGCTCACAGATGGATCTCGTTAGCTTACCCTATCCTCAGGATGCCAGTCTCTCATATCCACTTTTTAAATTTTTCTCACCTGAATATTAATGCTTTCCTCTAAGTAGCATGGAAGAAATTCCTCATAAACATATTGAGAAATATTTTATAATCCATTTCCTTTTTCTAGGATTCTTTCCAGAAAAATGTACTGCTACTTTTACTGACCAACGGCAGCTTTCTGTTTTTCATTTCTCCTTTCCTTGTTTATTATCCTCCGTCGTATAGGTAGGAACCTAACTGTGCGACATGGAGATTCCTTTCCTATTCTGTGCCTTGTCCAGCAGCTAGCACAGCTACGTGCCAGCATCTAGCAGCTGGACTAACTAGATGTTAGGATCAGGCACAAAAAATGTGTTTCCTGAAATAGGCTGAGTGAGACACGAATGCGTAAGATTTCAAATTGGAAGGATACCTGCACAGGGTTAAAATGTGTCCAAGTCGTGCCTAGAATCATACTATCACTATTTCTATTCTTTTATTCTCCCAACTGAAGGAAATGCAAGTTAGGTTCAGATTGTATTTAAGCTTTCATAGAGCCCCTTCTCTTTCACTATACAACAGCACAATCCCCATTTTGTTCTTGTTTTTGTCCTTTTTTGTATTTTGAAATCAACTGTAATCTAAGCATTTGCCATTTACCACATCACACAGCGAAGTTATCAGATGCATGGAGTTTAATTAAATACCAGGGAGCAGCCAAAACCTTGCTCGAAATTTTGGTAACGAGCTAGGAAGCAATTTGCTGCAGGTAATTGGAAGAAATTTGGCTCCCGTCACCGGTCCAAGAACCACCTGGCTGCTGTGCAACGAGCTCATGGGCCACCCCGCGAGGGCGGCCCACGCGCCTGCTGGCGCCGCGCGATGAGTGGGCAGGACACATAGGCCCCATGCCAGCTGGGGGAAAAGAGGCCATTGAATCGCTGGAGCAGCTCCCACTGTGGAAGTGCGGGGGCAGAGCTGGGGCTCCTCCGCACAGAGGGAAGGGAGAGGTGACCGCTCCTCCCGGCGCGCGGCCCTGCTTGACCAAGCAGCAAAGTGGAGACCTGGCTCGTGGGGCCTTCTTGGACGGTGTTACAAAACACACCCGCACTGGTGTATTGTCCCACATCGGACAAAATACACCTCGAGTAATTCATAAACGTTATTGCCAACTTATACTATGGATCACAGTTGTGTGAGTTCAGTACTGCAAGAAATTGGAGAAATGCTAAGGATTAAATTTAGTCAAAAACTTCACACTGAACTCAGCTTATTCAGGTCTCTGTGACAGAGCTTTTAATAACAAGTGGCCTTTAATAATACATTCAAACATTCAGGCACCTTATTCTAGGATTTCAGTCTGTTCTTAGGGGCTTGTTTTTCTGACATCTCTGCTACCATGACAGGCAAGCTTCGTCAACTGCCTCAAGTCAGACGTATTAGAGGATACAGTGTCTGAAAATCAAATAAAGTTACTGTACTCAGCCAAGACCAGCTCGAGAGCGTATTTAAGTCCCACACCTCACAGGCCACAAAAAGAAGATAGAAACAACATGGACTGGTGAATCTTATAAGCTGGTGAGATGCAGTTTAAACACATTCTCCTCAAGCCCCGGTGTGTCATATTCTGGAATTTCCTGTAAAACAACTTCCTTAATTTTAAAGATAATTAGCTGTTGATTTGAATACTGAATGCCCAGAAAACACACATACTCCAGTATGTCCCTGAAGTCACTCTTTCTGTTTCCTATGCTGTTACATTGGGCAATTAAGGAGAGCAGTACCACAGTTGTGGGCACCTTCACCACTCTTCAAAGCTCGCTCAAAAGGCACTTTTCTCATCCCACCCCAGGATGCAACTTGGCTGATTAAACATGTAAAGAACCTACCTGATAATAGTCCCTAAACAAAACCAACAAGAAAGCATCCGTTCCAAGCTTGAAACTCTCACCCATTGGCAGATTTATATGTCTGAACAAAAACAGCCTGGGGAATACCTTTGGGAAAAATTAAGACAGCTGTAGATCACTATTTAAGTAATCACTGACAGGATATTACACAACACATTAGCATTTTACTATTTATAAACATTCTAGTTGCTTAAATAAAAATATAAAAATGTAACTGAAAAACCTCAACATTCATATGAAGACTGTGTCACTCCCACCACATCAGTCTTACTCAAGATTTTCACCTACACACAAAATTTCAACTTTTCAACAGTATACTGAAATTCTAGCCCCAAAACCTGTTCACCACCCCGAAATCCCAGAGTTTATCATGGACTCCCATTCCCAGGAGTTCAAAGCATCACAAGCAAGATGATTACAGGTAACTTACTATGAACAAGCAACCAATGGAAATTCACTTTTTTCATACCTTTCAGCTTAATAACTAACCAAAAAGAAAAAACAAGTTTCTGCATTTTCTCAGCATATTTGGGAAAAACAAACAAACAAAAACAAAACAAAACCACCAAGAAAAGCAGAGAGGGGTCCCCTTTGCTGTAATTATAAGTGTTCTGGATTTTTCTCAACCTCTACCTCTGAACAGGGAGAGGATTATATGTACATTATTACTACCTCTGCAAGATACATATTTATTCTATCTTTTAGAGATGCTGCATCCAGCTGCTACAGTATTACAGTCACTGCTTGAAGTCCATTTGAAAAATGTACACAACTCACAAAAAAGACTTTGTATGGAATAATAAACAAAATGAAATGAAATAAAACAATATAATCCCTCCTCACGGTTTTGCAGTTTCATGAAATCTAATCACATGAATCAAGGGTGCACAATTGGATTTAAATAAAAATTGACCCAAATATATGAACAAAAAATAAGCAAGACAATAGGGATCTTCTGAGTATTGCTGAAATTCAAAAATTACAGTACTGACTTAAGTAATTCAAAATAAATGCGGTTAAAACAAATCTTTGGTATAATGTTCCAAAGGAATCTAAAATTGCTTTCTTCTAATCATTATTTGAAAATGTATTTTCAGCACCAGAACAGATTAATCATAATCTTCATCAAGGGCAGTGTATGTGTGTGTGTATTTGACTTGCACACCAGGTATAATTCAGATTTTTCTACTTAATTTCACAGGCATTTATATGTGATTCATTTTTTACACAAAGTATTTCAGTGACCTAGTGAAGTCATATGCATATTTACACCTGGATGGAAAATGGCTCAGACTATGTAGATAAGAAACAATGCACGTACAACAATTAAAGGCATCAATGTTTAGGACAAGAAATGAAGAATTCATTACTATCTAACAATAGAGATAGACCCTAGGAGGACTAACTGCAATTACTGAAACTGGAATTAAGCCAGGACTCCAAGGTTAACACATCTACTTTTAGGAAAAATTGCAGTGGGATTTTTAATGTTCATAAATATTCAGAACCTCTGTTTTTTTCTTTACTGAAAGATAGAGTATCACAAAGCTGAAACCAGAAGAAATACCATCAATGCAATCCAGGCGTATTACATTGGAAGAACAATGGACAAAAACAAACAAACAAACAACAACAAAAAACAGATAAAAAAGTGGCTCTGCAAAAAACAAGATATTAAATTCTCCACAAAACTCAAGGTCTCACTACCTTACACCAGGTCAAAAGGACACTTGCCAAGTTGCTCTTGATTTACAGTGCCCTGACCCACACCAGTGGAAAACCAACAGAGCTCTAGATTGGCTTCACTAATTACAATAGCTTACTTAAATGTTCAAGTTCTAATTTTTTGCACATACAGAGCAAAGCAAAGGGGGGCGGGGGGGGAGGGAGAAAAAAAAAAACTCTTACAATATGAAAGTCATAACTGTTTATGTTTCCAGATATTCCTAAAAATCAAACCTTAAGTCTAATGAAATATTATTTTAAGCAAATGAAGACAAAAATGCTCTTGGCATCAGTTAGGCTAAATTTCAGCTGAGGATTAAACCTCAGGCACAGCCATCATTAAAGAAGACAATGAGGGCATTAGGAACACAGGGACAGGAGAGAACTTGTCTTGCTTCTTTGAGAAGGGTTTGAGCAGGAGATAACTATCAGCTTCCGCAAAAAAATGGTGTGAGATTCATTAGCTATCTCAAGAGGAAGGTGCAAAAGAGTTTTTTTTTCCTGCATGTTCTCCTGCTTGGAAGTCATTAAGACATTTGTTTAAATCCACTGATCATTTCAGTATATGAGCTTATAAATTCTTTAGAAATACTATTTGATAATGTCATTCAGAATGATGTGTCATGGTCTGAGCCTCCTTTTTTTCCTAGAGAGTAATTTAGTGAATATTTTCTAAAAAAAATTTAGTCAAATGTTAACTAATTTTGTTCTACAAAGAGCTGAGAAAAAAATGTGTTAAGTGCTCTGCTGTATCTGTGTGTACAAGAGGGGTCCTTAATCTTTCTGCATCTCTCTACATTTCTTTGGACTTGTGAAAGAGAGTAGTTAAAGCACCTTTTTTTTGTTATTAGATAAACCTTAAAGGCTGTCTAACATGCTGCAATACAAATAACTTCCTTGGGAATTTCTATGAATCGCTCACAAACAATCAGCTCTCCTCCTTTCCCCAAAGGAAACCTTCTATAAACTTCTTCATAACAACTTCTATGCCAGTTTGGTAGGAGATTACAGCAGAGAAAATTCAATGTCAATCAGGTATGTGAAATGCCTAACAAAAAGCAACACTTCAGACACCTTAGCACAGCAGCTTCAAGGAAATTAAATAAATAAAATTAGCTAAGTTTTCCTCCCTTCTTGTAATTCTCAAGA
Source organism: Tinamus guttatus (assembly GCF_000705375.1). The sequence goes on along the minus strand of NW_010584448.1, from coordinate 181,531 downwards.
CAGTTACAGCTAGCAGTAGCAAACCGCAAAGCGCACCACTTCGCCATGTTGTACTTGCTGAAACGCTCAAATCCTGGTCAAATCCTGGTGAGTGTCTCGGTCACTCACAAAAATTCCATTTAGGAGCAACTTCTAGACCATGTAGGAAGCTTAACTGGCTTCATTACGAAAGCAGCTAACGTAGACCTGACAATGACAACCCACAGAGGAACAGGTCCTCGCACAGGATATCCTCCCAACACTTCTCCAGAAGTCAAATCAGAGGATCCTTAATAGCTATAGCTATGTCAGAATATGTATTTGTAAATGACAATACTAAATCCCTTTAATAAAATACACTTTGGGTGTTTTAAGGCTGTTTTATCATGTATGTTGTTTCTCTCAAATCAGATATGCTCAAGGCAGCCTGCTTAGATTTTGAACAAAATGTACATAATTGAAGCATTTGTGCATTGTGAATGTACATAAAATGAAATGTTTTAAGTTTGTTATACTATAGGAAAGTCTTTGGAGTATGTTGAAAGCTTCTAAATACTTTAGAAAAAAAGTACTACTAAAGGTTCTGCCACTACTAATTAAGAAAAAAATATTAATTAAATTGATAACTGAACAAAGTGGTTAACATCAGAAGCAGCCAAATAGCATATGCGAAGCAAAGAAAATTAAGTGTCAGTGGGATTTTAAATGAAAAAAAAAAAAACATGAAAGAGGAAGAAAAACACTCCTCATTTTTCTACTTTCAGCCCATTTTCTTTATGTAGGAGTGACTGAAGTAAGCTGAAATACTTTATAAGTTACAGCAAAGTTTCTGGAACTCCTCGACGTGGCCGCAATAAGCAGCTAGAGCTCTTTGCCAGGGTCTTCCTCCACCAAACCCTCCTGCTGCATGCAGCAGGCAGGTAGCCCCCCTTCCCACACACCGTGTTCCAAGCTTGCTCACACGCCAAAGCCACCCGTACGCGCCCTCCCGCTTCCTCCTCCTGGCACAGCTTGACATAGGACAAAGATTTTGCCTCTCCTTCCCATGCATTTTGCCTCCTGAGCATCCCCGCACACTTCAGATTCTGTGTCTGAATCCAGGCCCTGGCCTCTGCAGTTGGCTGGACACAAGCGAAGCCAGTTCCTACCCATACAGTGCCTGAGCTCTGCATCTTGCTGCAATTTACAACGTGAGGGTTTTCTCAGGTGCACCGACACCGTGCTGGTGGCAGATAACAAATACTCCAGAGCAAAACAGCTTCCTAGCACAGAAACCACCTTCTGCGCTGCTGAAGATCAATACTGGCCCTTGGTGTAAAGGTGTTACCGCAGCCCTCTATTGCCATGCAGCCAAATGTCTTCTTTCCTTCTTAACCCTTTTGGCAATTTAAGAAGTACTTGGTATTACTGAGAAGGTCTTTAGCAATAGAAATATGTCTTATACAAATGTATCTTTTTCTTGTTTTACATATTCTTACTTTTAGTATTAGTATTTTGTTTCTACCCTTGTCTTTCTCTACCAATCAAGTACTTTGACAGCACCTAAAGGAAAAGGGGGATGCATTCAAAAGCTTATGCATTATATTATATTATGATTTTAAAGTATTTCAGAGTGATTTTTTTTCATTATTGCATGAGCTCAAAATGACATACTTTTCTTACATAACCAGAAAAAAAAATCTTAAAATAGAATTAAAACTATTGAAATGAATATTTCTCAAATACAATCATGCTAGTCTGTGCAACCTGTGATAGACCTGAGAAGCTATTATTATGAAATTATAAATACGATTTCTTCAGTATACTCTTGTAAATTAAGTTTTGTAGAAATTAAACCCACAAGGATTGCAAGCTTTAGCATTATTAAGAGGGGTGATAAGACAGACACCAATTCCAAAGTATGACTGTAAAATAATTGGTGTCACTCTACTATAGTCTTGTCCGGATCACAGGTTGAAGTTCAGTGCGTTTCCTCTGAAATGTGTTAGTTAGAATTAGTCATTCTAAACCAACTCAAGTAGTTAAGTAGTAAGCAAATATAAGATCAAAATCAGGTCATGAGAAATTGCTTTCATAGGATCAGTAGTAGTAACCAGATTTTCAGTCTTAAGTAAATTATTGTTTCTCTAAAGAGATTTTATACAGGTTATTACAGTTATAACAACAGTTTTAATAACAGTTTTAGAAAGAAAAACAAATTATATTTTCCAGTATCTTGAAATACATAATCTGTGATCAAGTTCTACATAATTCAATCTCTAAACAAAGCATTTAATCCAGAACCATATAAATCCTCTTGCAAACCTATCCTTTCCACATCTGAGCTTTTGAAACCTCCAGAAGTCATGGCACTTGTTCCAGCACTGCCCGCCCCGCTGCCGCGGAACCCGCAATTGCATTCGCAGGAGTGGAATAGGCGTTTCCTTTTCTTTACTGCCATTACAGGAAACAATTGTTTTCCTCCTCAGGTATTGAGAGTCCTTCCTACGCCAACTCTCTTGAGACACGCTGGCTGAAGAGACTCAAACCATAGCGCTGTCTAAAAACCCAGCAAGCTTGGAAGCATGGCCTCTGATTCAGTCTGATCAAGCTTCCTTTCGGTGCCAGCTCCCATTAGGTAGAGCATCTCTTTAAACATTCAGCATTTGTTGCCCTGGTTTCTATGGTACAATAATATTTATGCATTTTTAAAGAAAAAAACAATAAGAAATGCAAAATATCAGAATTGTAATCCCTTAAAAATGCTTTAAAATGCTGTCCCCTTTTCTTTAGGCTACATTGACAACACAAGTTCTTATGTTAACCACTATGCTGCAAATTCAAGCACATCTTTTCTACATCTAAGTTTGAAGCAGCAAAAACTTCCACTTGGAGGGCTGTCAGGCTTTGCGTGCATATTTCCATACATGAGCCAAAAGCTGACAACAAATCTTGGTTTTAACTTGCAGTCTACCAGTGCCCCAGCACAAAACACCGGGAAAGGGGCTTTTCTCCTGCATCTTCACCTCCTAGGATGAAAAACACAAGTAACTCATAACTGGGACCATTGCATGGATGTTGCAGGTCATGGATTCAAAAGCAGTCAAGTCACCCAGCTAGTTAACACGCACCAGTCCTTTCCTCCAAGGCTGTGCAGCCACCACAGTATGGCAAATGCAGCACATCTCCAAGAACCGAAACAGCAAAATTCACAGCAGAGGGCTGTGAATATCCAGACAGCACCACCTCTTCCTTAAGGCCCTAAGTTCCTGGTTTGGCAGCATGGGAGAGTCTATGGAGAGGTAACACGATGGTCTCATTGGCACATCCCCCTCCTGGCAGTGTCACTGGCAGAGAAGGGGCCCAGATTGTCTGACCCCCAGTTCGAAGCGTCTGTAGGACATTTACTGACAAAACATTTGTTAGTGCTGTGACTGCATACCACAGTAACCCTAAGGCTGGGGCTGGGAGGGGGGCTAGGGGAAAGAGAAAAAAAAAGGAAAAAATCTAAGCTCTTGAATATATTTCTTCCTAAAAATGAATTTATTTCAAGATGGGTAGGGTAGGCCCTGCAGTTTTGTATTGCATTAAAAATGTATCTTGATGTCAAAATAGGCTTTGCTTCTGTATGAAAGGAACTACAGAAAATCATTTTAATGCATTGATGGGAGATATTTTGTTTGGAAGCCCAAATACATATTCTGCCTGCTTACATCTCTCCTTGCATTTTATCTTCATCTGTAGTTTAACTGGATAGTGTGGTTTTATGTATGATGCATGCCCATGCTTCATGGCGTTTATGTTAAATAAAAATTACCATATTTCACAATTTCTCAAAAGCAGAACTGATAACAGTGTTACTGAGATAATAATAAATAGCTCATGGGCAATTAAAAGGACCAAACAGAAACGTGGACTTCACTTCCTTAAGCACCGTCTGGACAGGGTAGCACCGAAAGCTCAGAGCTGCTGAAGTTCAGTGCTGGAGCTGCCGTCAGCCCACGGCGTTGGGATGAGAGGGAGGTGGGAGATGAATGATGGGTTATGAAGGAAACCTAGAAACAATTCCTCATTTGTTCGGAAGCAGATTTTTCCATTTTACTGATCATGTGTATTGCCTAGTGTTGTGTTTTAGCATTTCCTTTGATTTTCTCAATTTCTGCCTCAATTTGTCCACTAATTTCTAATCTATGTAACCTTGACATGATGTATTATACAAAGAATACAGCTTTTTGACCTTAAGAACATAATGATTATTTTAGAGAATGATTTACAGTTGTACTTTAGAAGGGTTTATAGTTACTTCAGTGTTGGAACATTCCTGATTTTTCCTGTTAAAAGAGTTTCCACAACAAGGGAAAAAAAAAGAAAAAAAAAAAAAGAAAAGAAGCAAACATACAAGCTAGGAAATTCTTTGCGAAGAAGCACCTTGTGCGCCTGGAAAAATGTAGTGGTGAATATTCCGACTATAATCAGTGTATTCAGAAACAGTATAGATGCACTAACCAGATTCAATTATCTCCTAGAAGAAAAAGCATATTCTAATCTGTCATTTACTTTTATTATCCCTGTTGATTCTTAGGGAGCCATCTTAACATCCAAATATTTTAGATATGCCTGATTAGCAAATTTATATCAGAAGACATTAAGAAATGAGAGCTAATGAAATCAGATATGAAAAGATAAGCCAAGTTGGATATTTGACTGCAAGATTTCTTTTTCTGATGGACTGTTGCAAGGATAACTTTTTTGTTTTCACTCCCTGAATTAAATTAACAGTTTTGATTTATTTAAATGTGCATTGCTATTAAGAAAATTGTTTTTTAAGTACCCCAATTCATTGGAATGAAACAATTATCATTTTTATTGTGATGGGAAGAAAGTAACTCTGTAATTAGGTCTGACACCAGAAAGCTGAATGTAGTGTGATGATTTAATTTATTTTTGTTTGAAATTTGGACAGATAAATATGGTTTGATATCAAGTACGTCCTTCTTGCTCATGGAAACATTTAGTGTAACACTCAAGTCATTCATTTTTTATAAGGACTAAATTAACTAAATTCAGTCTTGTGGGAATTCAGTCTTAGGGAAAATGTGTCGAGTGAAGATCACAGCGCCTCAAGGACTACACATTCCTAATAGTTAGGTACTGTTTCCTTCAGGAAAAGAGATCTCTTGACTGTACCTGTAGAAGATGTAAAAGGGGATCGTGCATTGTCATTGCAAGAGCATTCTTCATCCATACTGAAGCTAGGTTTTAGGGAATGAAAAGCCAGTTTCTGCCACAGAAGATGGATCTGAGTCATGGATAGCTGAGTAAGCAGAGGCAAGATAAAGCGATCTTTCAATCTCAGAAACATTATAAAGTCTCTTAATGTACACAGGAGAGCAAATAAACACTGACATTAAAGAAAACAAACAATTCAGCCCTGAAAGAATCTGGACATCTTTCAGAACTTCTGTATCAGGCTTCACAGCCCAGCAAGAAGCACTAACTATATATTTTATACACACACACATGGAGTGCAGAATATGTTTAAAGAGAACAGTTTCCATAGTGTTTTTTTTTTTAAAAAAAAAAAAACTTTAAGCCTTTTTAAAAAAAGAAAGAAAAAGCTTCTCTTCCTTTACTATTCCCTGCTTTTTTTTTTTTCTTCTTTTTTAAAAGACAGGGAATATTAAAGGAAGAGAGGCTTTTTCTTTCCTTCTCCTTGTGATAGGAGATCGAGATACACGTATACAGAGCTGAGAATGGTGACAGCAGAAGTAACCAGAGCACCTACCCAACAGGCATCACAGAATAGCTGCAGCTGGAAGGCACCTCCGGAGATCACCTAGTCCAAGCACAGGCTCCCTGCACACAGGAGCACATCCAGGCGGGCACTTATAAAGCCTAATAAGATCTCAAAGTAAGAAAATTAGCAGCACAAAGGAACTTTGCTGTACAGCTAGAGAAGGAGGAAGGTACCATCAACAGAGGATTTTTAGAAATGCAATAGTGAATAATGAAGGAAACAAAATCTGCATTTGGGGAATAATAGTGATGTCAGTTTGAAAACGCTGTTGCTCTCACACCAACCAGTTACAGTAGAGGCCTTTTCTCCAAGTGCAGCAGAGCTCTCGGCCACACCAGGAAGCAGGTTTGCTGTTGCGCATCACAAGCCAATGTTGATTTCAAAGTTATGCTAGTTAAGGGATTTCACTCCATTTCTCCCCGAGATGTCAGTTTTACTCTCTCCGTATGCTAACATACAGAGTCACCCATGCACATTCTCGAATCAGCCCGAGGGAACTGTTTATGTAGCATGAGTGGAAGGCTACCAAAACGCTGCTGAAGATGACTGACTACATCTAACATCTGAACTCATCTCCATGGCTCTCAATCACTCCAAAGCAGAAAAGGAGCAAGTTACAAATTCCCTCCCGACTCAGAAGCATGGGCAGCCAGGCACTTGCCTCGCCCACAGCCAGGAGCCTCTTCTCAAAACCTCCGATTGCATCGCTACAAACAGGGACACGGACCTGTTATTAAGAGTACAATGAAGTTCTCTCTTGTGCAGGCAGCAGGTGAGCAGCAGAGTCACAGAGCTGCTTGACAGCAGCAAACCCCTATGTCACACGTCATATAAGGCTGCTGTAATTCCAAACTACTAGGAACTAAATACTAGGTGTCTATAAAAAAGATTTCAGAAAGCATTTATACAAGTTCATAGGACTTTTTCTTTCCTGATTGCAAACATGCTTCTGATGCAAAGGTTTTCAAACAAGGCGAAGGTTTTCAAACAAGGCATTAACACTCAGTCATAGAAAGCTTTTCTTCTTCTTCTGTCTCAACAGTGAACTATCTTTAGTAGCTTTGACATTGACACATGAAAGCCTGACCTTATTTGACAAAGATATTAGGTTTGATTCAGTGAGGACTTAATTAAAGGAGCACATTGGATCAGTAAGATTAAAAAGTCACTTTGACTAGTATGAAGATAGCACTAAAAAGCTCAGAAATTCATTTACATATTTTTTTAAATAGAGCTTTGCATACAAAATGTATAGATGTATTATACATGGCACTAAATGTTTTAAATTTGGCCCTCTTAGCAAAACTTATTCTGTTAATCACAACAAAAGTCTAAAAAGCAGACATTTAGTGAGATAAGCAAGCATCTTTACGGCGGTTGCAACTTTCAAGTATGGACTTAAGCAGTGCTCCTTTACAAGTACTGTGCTGATAGAAGTCACTATTTGCATAAGTCATTTAAGGAATATTATAAACATTTACCATTTTTCAACTGAAATGCTTATGTTAAATAGGCTTGAGGATGCACATCTTTTCTGCTCCTACATGTAAATGATATCAGCATAGCTCTTAAGAGATCCATTTTCAGAAAAAAATTACTTAGCATTCTGGCTACATTTTTAGTTATTTTACTTATAGTACAAAGCACAAAAAAAATCAAGAATTAGTTTCATAGAAAGGGAGGATATATCAGAGCATTCTAATTCATGATCTTTCCTGTCTTACTACTCTCAATCCATCCTAACTGGTGATAATTGGATGCCATTCTCACATTGTGAGACTTGTCTATGATCTAATGCATCTCACTCTTGAGAGCTTATTTGCTATACAATTTACCTCTCCTCCCTACTACCCCCCCTTTTTTTTTTTGAATATCATTTTATTAACAGCTAATTAGAATAACTGTCTCATCATATGTTTCACCTCTCTTCCTTTGGGAGGTGCTGCCCAAGACCTTCAGCAGGTACAGATTGCCACAACAGCAGTGACTGCAGCAGAGCCCTAAGGACTGGTATCAGTTGACTATTTGCCCCAACCTCTCATTTGCTGTGCTCATCATCTGAGTCACATACAAAAAAAAATAAAAATAAAAAACAAACAAACATAAAGATTTCTCTAATCCATGAGGTAGGGACATATAAAGCCACAAAAACTGAGAGCTCTGACTCTCCATAACTTCCTTCTCACAAGCACCTTTAGGTATCCATTATACTTCCTTCCAAATGTTTTCCTCAAAGCAGTATCTCTACAGTAATGCCTACACAATGATTTACTTCTACTCAGTGTATTGATCTTCCATTTCCATGTTAAGCTTAAATTTTAGGTGCTCTTCCTTCACTTTTGCACTTTTAAGATCTTAATTTTCCTTGCAGCTCTTCACAATACAGTATCACATGTTCTTAACATTAACAGGCTGTTTTAACTCTTCCTGATCTTTAATAAGGTTGAAAACAATTGATCCAAGAATTGTTCTTATTACATGAATAATGTAGTTTTCCATTATGTGCCTCTCCTGATACTGAGAGCATAGCAAAGTAGAAGAGCAGGAGGAACAGCAGCATTAAAAAAATCTTTCATTTTGAGTAGGCATTTATAATAAATTCAAAGAACATTTGAAATTTAAGTCTAATTTTTACGTAGCCTTTTCTCTTCTCTTTAATCTATCCTTCATTTCTTTCTCTACCTTCTTGAAATCTGAGTAGTGAGGTAAGAACAAATTAAGCAGGCTCAATTAATTAAGCAAACAGCATTCCAAGTTAATTTATTTTGTAACAGTGGGGCCTTTTGGAAAACAAAGTAAAGCATAGCTTTAATGTTCCTTATTTTGTCTACTTTCAACTGAAAAGAAAGATTAGAGGAGTGGAAGTCATTTATGTTGACCAATATGGTATCTAGATAGAGGAATTTATAAGAACATTGTCTTGCTGTGTCTTTTAGGTACTGGGCCACTTTCATATTTTGTATTCTTTAATAAGAGTTGCAAGAAATAGACCATTACACACTGTGCTTCCTGATTTATTGACTTGCCTTTTCTAAGTTATTTTGGCAGTAGAAAACAAAAGCTGGAAGGAGCACTCATACCAGTAAAACAACTGTTGGATTGAGCTTTTTCGCTGCAAGGGTAAGGAAATCAGCTGGAGCAATGCAGAACAGAAGTTGTGTGTGCTTTAAGAGATGCAGAGTATTTGGCAATGTTGACATTGACTACAGCGTTGAACTGTATTAAAAGAACATATGCAGAAATAGTCCTAAAATAAGACAGCACAACAAATCCTTGCAATTTAAATAATGCATTTTACCATCTATTAGACTAATTACTCTTACTCTTCTGCTATAAAAACTGCATTGGAAGAGTTTATCTCTTTAGAAATGAAATTCTCAAGTGGAAGGGCATATTAACACTCCAAAGACACTCCAGGGCATGTTTTTTATGAGGCCATTAAAGCATGGCTTGGGCAGAGAAAGGCACTTGGCAGTACCTGAAGAGCATGTATTAATAGCCCCATAAACCATGCATTGGCCTATAGCTAACTGTTTTTGGAATTGGAGACAAAAAAAGTTGAGATGCGATCACGCAAAGTTTTGTATCGTTTTTGGAATTGGAGACAAAAAAAGTTACGAGATTCGATCATATGAAGTTTTGTATCAGTCTTAGACACACATGTTAATTCTGACAGCATGTGAGAAATTAGAAGAACAAAATATACGAAGGGAGTTGTTATCTTGTACTCAAATTCTTTCAAGTGAACTTCATTTCCAAGAAAAATATCATTATTAAATGGCATTGAATAATGTTAAATCTTGTAATAATTAGAGCAATCTTTAAAAGTTTACAGATGACACCACCTTCACCCAAGTGCAACATGGTGCCCATCTGCATTAATGACTCCTGTTGATATGGCAAACATCCATCTGGATACAGAAGTAGTGTAAAGAGTTATAGCTTTAAATGTAAAATAAAGGTCATACATGATAACCTAAAAGCATCTGGATAGCATCTCTCAGTTTTCTTCCTTATCTCTATGGCAGCAGCAAGGTGGGTGTTCTGTTTTCGGGTGTTTTTTATTTTTCTTTTGTGGCAAGAGATGTTGCCTATATTCCATTACAGAGCTTGCTAGTGGTCAGCAGGATGAAGATTCCTTGCGCTACCCCAGCTCAAACAGGTTCTTGTCAGAGACCACAAACAGCAGACAAAGTCAAAATGTACTAAGTACAGCTGCTCAGAGCATCACTTCCATTCAGCCTAAAGCCCACTCTCAAGCAAGGGAGACATAAGACAAATTAAGAGATAAATCTGGATTATTGCTAAGATGGTTCCCCTACCACATATATCCCTCCTTTCTGATGCCTTTCCTCCTATAGCAGGGGTTCTGGGGAAATGAACCTCAGACACTGGAAGGGAGAACTGAACACACACACCACAAACAGCCTCTAATCAGCTCCTTTCAACCTAGCAATAGCATGTTTGGATTCAATTAGCTTCTACTTTGTCTATAATTTTGCAGCTTTTTATCTAGTATATTCATCCTAATAGATGTGATAGAGAGATTAAAAATAGATCTGTATTTCTAGTATCTTTCTGAACAGTGCTAACATGCCCCCCCCCTTTTTTTACTCAGTCCCACCCCCTGCTCCAGTACTATATACTTCAATAAGTGAAGCCATGCTTCACTGTGGCACAGTTTTGTCATGCTAGTATGATTAGACAGTGAGCAATCATGTCTAGATGCAGATGAAAAAGTGACTTTGTTGGTATTGACAAGATTGTCTGAGTGTCTGATAGCACCAAAGAGGTCATATGAATAGAAAGGTTGAGGAGTGATATAATCGGAGACCAGATGCTCACCTATATAATGCTGCCTGTAGTAATTTCTCAACATAGCATTTTGAGTGGGAATGTTGCATTTGATGATCAGTACTCTTGTATGTCAAAAGCCAGGATTAGGAGGTGTAATGTGGGTGCACTTGTCAATTCATAAGGTACCATTTACTGCAACAATAAAGGCTCTGAACACATTTGTGCTAGGTTAAAGGGGTAGTCCTGCAACTTCAGTAAAGTTTTCTTCACAATCTACCTTAGAAAAGTAAAGTTAGACAAGTAAGGAAAGTTTTAGGCTCCAGGCAGTGCATTATTATTAGTTTGAAAACAAATGACTGTAGCACCCACATGATTTCTGTTGATTTAAAAAAGTTTTGGTGTGTTCTTACCCAAAGAATGAAATAATGTCAAAAACAATTGTCGCCCTTTTGTGCTCTCTGCTTTCTTACCACCTAAGACATAGGCTCACAAGTAAAGCACTGACTGTCTAACACTGGTGCTTCTGTAATCACCGCTGTCGTAAGCGATAGGCACCACTGAAAGGAGAACATTTCTTTCTCCTTGTGCATTTGACAGTAGCTACTGCTCCAAGAAACAGACACCACAATGTGCCTCCTGCTTACCCGCACAGTGCAAATAGAGTGGGAAGGTGCCTTGAGCTGCAGTGGGAAACACAGGGCAAAGGGATCGCCCCATCACGCCCCCCCCGCCGAGTCTTTTCCTCTGTTTTCCACTAATAATATATCTTGTTGAGCAATGTATCTTTCCTACAGTTACTTCTGCACAAAACTGTGATTTGTTCCTGTAATGAAGACTGTAAGTGCACAGCAGACTGATCTTACCAAAATAACTATTGTAGGATGGAAGATAAAGAGGGGATGCAAAAGATTCCCAAACATTGGAAATAAATACACTCTCAGCCAGCTGCTGTTGCATTTAAGTAACTCGTCACTATAGCTTAATTCTGAAACACTTCACCTCACTGTGATTATCTTTATAGTTTCAAGCACTAGACAGTTTAAGGGGAGCTTTTTGTGCTGCATTTGTTGTATCTACATGCAAGAATGAATGTTGCTTTTGAGACTACTGATATGTCTTGGGAAGCCTTTCAATCACAAACTGCAAAATAAATATAAAAATTAACAGAAAACCAACACAGCACACACTAATACAACTCTCACAAGAGAAGTTGTAGTGTTTTGAATACTACAGTTTCAGTGATGATTGGAGCTAGGAAAATTCTAAGGTAAAGAGATGAAAAAAAATGAAGACTACCAGGCAGTCACACTTAGCAGCGACCATCCTAGAGATCACTGTGTTACCAGGCACAGGTGCAGCTGAGAACGTTTCACAGTAACAGAAGCAGACTTAGCATACTAAAGGCATCACAAACCTGTTTGCAGGTGTCGCACACAAATGGATACCAGAAAAAAAGGCAGGAGGAAAATCCTGAGCCCTTTGGCGAGTAGAAGAGGGAGACAGGATTTTCAGATCCTTGCCATTCTGCAGGGTGCTAAACCACAGCACAAAACACTTAGCACAAAAACCACAGCACAGAAAAACTCAGCAAGATACAGCTGAAGGCTGATAATAGTCCATGTCCTCACTGGAGTCATCTATCAGCCCCATCTCTTTTGCATCTCTCTGTGCCCTTATCCAGCATCTCTCTCTTCACTCAGGTACAATTCATGGCTTTGCCCAACCCAGTGTACTAATTTTCAATGACTTAAAAAAATTCTTAAACATATATTTTTCTTTACATTAGGCATTGTTTTGAGATTCATGGAAAACAAACTCAGTAGTTTGTCAGCTCTATCACTGTGATGCGCACATGTCACATAACAGCTGGATAATCATATCAAGTGATCAGAGGAAATCGAATACAAGCAGCACCTCAAAGCAAGTAGCAATGTCTTCCTCCTCCCTAGAGGGAGAGATACCCAGTGGGGAAGTCCCAAGCTGTCTACTTACATACATAAAACAGTCCAAGTATATGAACTTACGCTTCAGGTTTATATATTTTTTCCTACTGTTACATTAACCTAGAAATTATTTTACTTACCTAACTCAAAGAACATACAAATACAACTTAAAGTTTCTTCTTTTCTACTAGAGGATTTCCATTTCTTTAAATCCGCTGAGGTAAGTGCTTTCTTTTTTGAACAATGATTAACATTTAATCAAGTTCAAAGTTTGATTTATTTACCAAAGAAGATCTATAAAATGGCATGGTGAATTTCCATGAGAGATGATGTGCAAATGTATGTTAAGTAAAAGCAAAGATTCCAGGAAAACAACTGTATGTTTCATGATATTAAGTTTGTTTCTTATTAGAATTCAGAATAAAAAGGAAAACAAAAAGTAACAAAACATGTTAAATAGATGCACAAAATGCATGACAGATGAATCAGATTTGGTAAATAAAATATATCCTCAATTGCTACAGATTGCTCTGTTCCATGAATATGTGAAATACAAAATATGAGCAATGAATAAAACAGTAAACAATCCATTTTCAGGAGGATGGCACTTTGTAAGGAGTTACCTCCCACCGACGTGAGGAGCAGGGCAGCGATGCGCGGTTGCCCCCGCGGCCCCCACGGCGCAGGGCAGCGGCTGCTGGCGCCTCTACCCCATCACCTCCCCCGGGCACCGCTGGACGCCGGGGCAGGGGGGCTGCAGATCATTTCAGGCCCCAAAAGAGCAAGTAGGTTGCTAGCACAGAAGATAACACAATCAGAAGGAACCGCAGAAAAAGATGATTTGAAAGCAAAGACTGGAGGTGACTAAGTCACTGGATTCAAGACAGGAAGTAGCGGTCAATGAGGAGAGACACCAGTGAGGAGAAGACAGAAGGGCTTTGTCCTGTCTGGACAGTACGGAGCTCTGCCTCCCGCTCCTCAGCCTGTGCAGGACATTCCTGCACAGACAGCCAAGGCAATAAACTGAAACGTGCTTCCATCAGAAGGTCCTAGAGAGTACCGGAGCCCACAGCAGCCCCCGCTACTGTCGAGTATAGATGGAAGCCAGAATGAAATTCAAGGGCTTGGTTTCTGAACTCAAGGTATGCAATGGACAGAGGCACCAGAACAAAGCCACCCAAAGCACCAGAAGGAAAGTTGTGATGAGCAGTTAAGCTATGCCAGCCCTGTGATTCCACCACAGTAATACTGAGGTTTACCTTTATGTATGATACAGTTTTCCTGAGGGCTGGTCCAAATCCACTGGCTAAACTCCCTCAGCAAACAAGAGCATCATTTTCCACAGAGACTCTTTCTTGGCTACATTTTCTCTAACGATTACTAGCAAGTAAGCACAGAACAATTCCAAAACCTCACCAAAACCAGGTATTTTGCTGCACATACTTTCCTCTCTGGAAAGAGAATAAGAGGACAAACAGCAACAGATGTTAGCCACACTTGGGAAGTCCTCCAATCCTGCAGTGATGCACGAACATAACAACCTTTCTAGGACTGTACAGACCAGTTTATTCTCTGAAGCATGAGATCTCATTTCCTTTTGAAAGTGCTTGTATGCCCCTGCATCATACTGATGAAGCTACAATGGCTGCATTGTTTAAAAATAATTGGAAAAAAATGTTGAGAGAAAAGATTATTCATCATACCACTGAGGGCTTTATTTTGCATCGCTTATAAAATGCATAATTGTGCTAACATACCTAATTGTCAAGCTACTCTCTTGGCAAGCTAATGTACAAGTGGGTGCCAAGCAGGAGGGAATGTAAAACGGAGCAGAGATTTGATGGTGTTTTGCCTCCCATGGAAACTGTTCTTCCATGAAAGTGTATCCTATACATATGTGCATGCTTTGTAACTAAGGCACTAAGGTGCTATTCATAAATTTCTTGTTATTTTTTTCTTTTTTTTTATTTCTCTGGAGTAACTATAAGAATTTGGAAACAAGGACTTTCCTTTGTAATATTGCTTCATACAGAGCCAGATTTGAGAAACATCGACTGGATAATGTTGTCAGAGATGAGAGGCCAAGACTCAAAATCATTGAGGACTGCTGCTTCAGTACATTTGTTCTAAGTCACATACGTAGGCATGTTTCTTGCTTTGATTTTCTCACAGAGAGAGTCAAATCAAAGACTGAAAATACACAGCTGAGTTATGACTGGTCAGAGAGTTAGGCAATACTTGATGCTGTATTTTTCATGTTTTTTAATATGAGCTTCTAAATTGATGTGCATAACAAACTGAAAGTTTGACCCAGATGTTCAAGCCTGTACAGACCATTGTATTCATTAAGACGGATTTTGACACCTAGGTCTATGGCCCCCTATGCAAGCAGGGCCCATAGTCGAGCCCCAAGCTGACTCTGCAGATATATAGTGGGATAGTGCTCAGCACAACAGCTGCTGCACACATGCATGTAAGTATGCGTGCACACAGACACAGATATAACTCAACAGGAGCAGGAAGCAAGTGCTTTCCTACTGCAGCATCACATCAGTAAAAATTTCCCGGTGCAGTGTTACCGCAAGCATTTACTCTCCACCATGTGCCTCTACAGCAATGGTTAACAACTTGCTGAGAAAACATCAGGTCCATGCCTCATCGGTGTAAGTCAAAATAGCCAAAACTGTTGGAGGAACAAAGTAACATCTGCAGGACTCCTGACTATATAGAACAGTAAAACCAATAAAATAGGAGAACGATGGTGGAGAAAAGCGAACGAGAGAATGCAAAATAAACAAACAAGAGCATATGTCCACATCCACTCTCCCACTGAGGATAACAGCACTCAAGAAGGGAGTGATCTAGCAAGTGGGGTTCACTGACTTTGTGGCCCGAGGCTGCTCACAGCCTTCCCCTCCGATGTACGTGCGTGAGGGAGCGCGAAGCGTCGTCACCGCTCTGCTCTGCCGGCCGTTTCTGGCACCCCAACACAACAACCTGCACTACTGCGCTGTGGCCGTAACGCTCTGCCCCGACCAAACGCGCCAACACCCTCGCCAAATTTGCCACTGCTCCACCCAAAATGCTTCAACCAGACAATTTGTTTCCCATTTCAGTATTCAGCTTATACTTTATTTCCACAAATGTGTCAGCTTACCCATTTTCAAAATGCATAAAACCTTACTTGCAGAACACACTTTTAACAGTATAAAGCCACTGACTTGCTCTTTTATTCTTTGAACAGAGTGTCTATTTCTTCCTATTTCCTTTGCCCTTCACAAGACTCATCACTTTCCCCTGCCTCCCACCCACAACTCAGCTAACACATCCTAACCTTATCTCTTACCCTTTTGGTTTTATATTTTCAGAGATACTTATTCGAATACTACAGAGAAACTATATTAGCATTTTGATTGCATTCTTCACAGCATTTTACGAACACATAATGCAAGTATCCCCAGAACCCGCTTCTACAAAATACAACATTGTGTACAGAACCGCTACCCTTAGCTAGCTTACAGTTTCTGTTTATTAAGAAAGCAGAAAAACAGTGATTTTCTAAAAAACTGGGTTTGGTGGTGCACTTTAGCACTGCTGTCTTGGGTCACTTAGGGTTGACTGGCTTCCCCCTCCTCTCCTAGCACCTGCAGCACACATTTTTCTTTATTTCAGGTACTTGCATAGGTAAAAAAACAGATGGTCTCAGTTCAGTAAAACTACCTTGCATATCATTTTACAGATAATTAGTAGCCAGTGTTAGATCAGCTTCTGTTTATGATGTTCTAAGATGTGGTCAAATAGACGGAGCCTGCTCATTCTTTTGGAGTGGAGTGGGGATTGGGGTAGGAAGATGTACTAATTCAGTGCTCCTAGTGCTTTTTCTATTCTTTGTATTTAGGCTGGGCTTGCTGGAGTATAAATAGCTTGACATAGATGCGTGTTCATCACTTAACAGGCTTAGAATCTATTATTTTGAAATAAAATTATGGCTACATTACTAGCAGCTTTATTTTCGAACGCACTAACAAATTCCCAAGCACAGAAAAATAACGTTCCTCTAATCCAACAGCAAAATGAACATATTCTGTTATAAAATATTTGACTACTATTCATAACTCATCTAAAGAAGCACAGCCAATCCAAGTAAAGAATTAATTTGTCCAGAAGGATCTCTTATTTTTAATGAGCATATCAAGTATGGCATGAGAAAAAACACAATCACACCAAATGTTCCACTGGCAGCATATTTGAGTATATTTTATCGCACTGCTAACACGGAGCACAACCAGCACTTGCCAGCTTTGCCTAATTCAGCGCCATCCCTTCTGACCAAACCGCGTGCAGCAGCACCTCGGCAGCGCTGAGGCCTGCCGGAGCGCCGAGCTCTGCCCGCGGCGGCAGAGCGGCCCTGTGCACAACGGGGTGCTCTGTGGGGGCGGCTGTGCCTGAGGGCAGCCCCGCTCGCGAGGAGGGGGCGGTCCCAGGGAAGCCCCCGAGGCCGAGGAAGGCGGCACGGCCCCACGCCAGCGCCTGCACGAGCTCTCTCACCACAGCACTCGTGCATGAAAAGCCGTCCTTGGGCTCGCTCCTTTGCGACAGGCCGCGCGCCAGCATTGAGCTTCGTCTCGTGCACGCAGGATGGCGCCTTCCTAGAGCCCCTGCCAGGCTGATCCATCCTCACGAGGATTAGGTGGAAGAGTGTCCACTGGGGGTATGGATCACAGGCAAGCCACGTGCTGGTGCAGCTTTAAAGGCAACAAGGTCAGGATGGCTCCTGGAAAGTAGGAGCCTGCAGGCTTAGGTAGCAGATGAGCAACGGTTTGGGGGAGTCCACTGATTTGCCTTTCGTACCTTGTTTCTACCCACACCTTTTTTCTTCCTTCTTATCTGCCATACTCTTTTTCACAATTTTACTCTAGCCATTTACGAGTTTTAAAAAAATACATTTTAAACAGCAGCAGCAGCATCAACAACAATTATTCCCATGATGCAACAGCTTTAAAGGCAACAAGGTCAGGATGGCTCCTGGAAAGTAGGAGCCTGCAGGCTTAGGTAGCAGATGAGCAACGGTTTGGGGGAGTCCACTGATTTGCCTTTCGTACCTTGTTTCTACCCACACCTTTTTTCTTCCTTCTTATTTGCCATACTCTTTTTCACAATTTTACTCTAGCCATTTACGAGTTTTAAAAAAATGCATTTTAAACAGCAGCAGCAGCAACAACAATCATTCCCATGATGCACTTTTTTGCCCTTTTTTTTTTTTCTTAACTCAGTCATCGTTATTCATTTCTTGTACAGCACAGGGGGAGAGGTGCTCTTCCTGTAGGCATACGGAGTTCAAAAACCATGATTGCTCATAGCACCCAAAGATAACGGGCATCACCCAGGACTATATCCTTGTAGTCATCAAACCTACCACTCTAGTTACATTGTCCTTCAAGGGCTTCACGCTCAGACTTTCTCTTGCCCTGCAAGTTGTCTGAATTTGATTTCACTTCTTGTACAGCACAGGGGGAGAGGTGTCTTCCTGTGGGCATACAGAGTTCAAAAACCATGATTGCTCATAGCACCCAAAGATAACGGGCATCACCCAGGACTATATCCTTGTAGTCATCAAACCCACCACTCTAGTTACATTGCCCTTTAAGGGCTTCAACGCTCAGACTTTCTCCTGCCCTGCAAGTTGTCTGAATTTGATTTCTCCCCTCAAGGAGGGAGGGGTCTCCTGCCAGGTTCTGATCTGTTTCCTTTCCCCCCATTTATGTCCCTTATGAATATTTCATTACCATCTGAAATGTTATAAATACTTTTTGTTTGAGATTACCTTGAAATCACTTTTAACCAGACCAAGTGGTTAACATAAAGGCGTCTCCACTGAATGACACAAAAATCTGAAAGCAAAACACACCCTGAACTCTTCCCTCTGCACACTACACGATGTACTGAAATCCCTTCACAAGTGCCCATCCTGTAACGCACCACTTCAGAGCAAGCTAAACGTAACTGCAGACGCTTCCTCAAAGCAAACAAGGCACCGCTGCTCCCATGAATGGTCACAGCCAGAAACACTCCATAGCAGACACACCTGAAGACCAAGAACGCCGACAAAAGTCACTGTACTTATATTTTTACAGCCACAGTGTACTGAAATCCCTTCACAAGTACCCATCCTGTAACACACTACTTTAGAGCAAGCTAAACGTAAGTGCAGATGCTTCATCAAAGCAAACAAGGCACCGCTGCTCCCATGAACGGTCATAGCCAGAAACACTCCATAGCAGACACTTTTGAAGACCAAGAATGTCAACAAAAGTCACCGTATTTGTATTTTTACAGCATTTCTTTTCAACTATTTAAATTTTACATTCATAGTTCAAATAATTAAATTTCCTTCCCTCAGTAGGAATCGTGGTCATCACTTACAGATTCTGCAGAGCTGCAGGTGGCCTCCTCGCTCAGCCCACAAGGCCTCCTCTCGACACTAAACATCCCACACCTCCTGCCCCGCCACCTTCTACCCAAGTGAGCTGAAAGCCACACTTTTGCACTAGGTTTCTAGACGTTTTCACATCTGATCTTCCATATTAAAGTTGGACAGTTTTGCTAGGATTGGCTTCCAAGGGTAACAGGAACAGTCAGGTAGGTATCTAAAAAGAAAACAACCAAACACATAATCATGTCAGTCTCTACTAAACTAATGCTTCTTCATATTAAGTTATAACAAGCTGGGACTCTGTCACCAAAGGCAGAGTTGCTGGGGGGAGGTCACCCTATTTCTATTGAGAGCTTTCCTTCATCTCCTTTTTTTTGACAGGAAATTCTATAATATATAATCTCTAGCTGTCAGAGAAGTTTTATTGATAAAAGCTATACTTTCAATCAATTGGTCCCAAATTGGTGTTTTCAACTTCCTGATTTTACATATTGAAAATTTAAGGCCACCACATTGGAGAAGTTAAAAATAGGGGGGCTGTGACAGACAGTGAAAGTGCTTCACAGACATCTAAAGACATGCTCCCCTCACTGTGGAAAAAACAGATAGCCCTTAAAAGGAAGGGGGGGGGGGGGGGGGGGGAAAACCCCACACAGATTTGAGATTCTAACATTTTGTCAGGATAAAGAAAAAAAAATCATCTTCTGCTTTCTCCTTTTTTTTTTTTTAATTTGTCTCCCCTTTAATATGTTTAGCATAGGATAAACATTTCTCATGAAAATATTTTCTTATTTTTTTCTCTACAGAAAGTTTGTTACTCAAAACTTGTTTAAAAAAAGAAAGAAAAAAATGTAAATTAAGGCAGAGGAAAATAATCCCAGAGCCAGCACATATGACTTTCCATAATAAGCATCTTTGCTTGACTTGCATGGCAAACAATATATCTATGATATATACACAATATACTTTTATAAGTTAGAATAATCAAGAGATACTATTTGAAAACACCCTGAGCAAAACAAATAATTCTTCTCCTTGAGAACATGTAAGCCATATGCAAAAATCAAGCCTCCTGCATGCAGCAGAAAAATATGACCAAGATATTCCTGCGGATAGGATGATACACAGAGGCCCACTCACAGCAACAGCCTTATTTGAAAATGTCTTTCTCTGGAGATCAACCAGTGGCAAGTACATTAAAAATCTACTTAAAACAAAACAAAAGAACACACCAGAAAACACTTTTTTTTTTCCAATGGTTGCTTAAGAATGCAAAACAGGGACCAGAGACACTGACAGCCTCGTAAGCAGCCCAGCTCCAAAGCCTTCACCATGTTTGCCCTCATTTTCCTTCCATCTGGCTACGTTAATCTTTCATCCTCTTCTGCTCAATAGCAGAGCTTCAACAGAAACAGAAAAGTGTCCGTTTTTCTTCTTTTGCCCTATAGGTGGATGGCTACTGGCACTCTCCTAGAAGATGGGCACTTAAACACTCCCTCTGGGTCTGCAGCCAGGTCCCCTCTTCAAAGGGAGAGCGTATGAGTTAGGGCCTTCTGACCACTCACCACACAAGTTTGGGAGAAATCAGCCTTCCACTTTGTGCTGTGAATGAATTCAAGCCTCCAAAGCTCAGGGTACTTGCTCTCTTGCAGTCGCACACAACTCCCCGTGTTTCAGAGGCAAAAGCAAACACTACCCACCCTAGGGCAGGCGGCCTGTTCTTGCCACCTCAACGTCCCCCTACAGCCACGCTGGCAGTGAGTGCAACAGTCAGTTCACAACCCCACACGTTAGAGAAACGTTAGGGGCCCAGGAACATCATCAAGGATATCATTCTGCTAGTCTGGCCCAAGGACTGATAAACTTGTATAGCTCACTGAATTCACATAGCCAAATGCTCTAAAAATAAACAAACAACTATATATTAGAGTTGATAACTTCAGAAGCAGATTTAGAGAGCAAAACAACATTTTTGGAGGAATTATCTGTGAAAAAAGCCTCCCCCTTATTTTCAAGCCTAATAAAGCCAGATGCTGGCCTACTCCTATGCCTGGTTCACTCAGAAAAAAGGCTCAGCAACCTCAAGCCCTGGGAGGAAACCTGAGAACTATGGCCGTATACTAAACCTCTCAGTTTCTAAGCTGTATTCCAGGTGCCTATCTTGATAACAGAGAAGGTAAAAGTTTCCCTCCAATACTGCCTCTGTTTCCTTCAAATATTTCCTTGGTGCTTTGGAGAGGGAAAATCTCCTTCTGGAAAAGGAATCATTGCACCTGGTCTCCCCTACATTTACTCTCTTCATATATTGCAAAATACAAAGATACATCAATCCTAGCCACTGCACTTGGGAACAAGTTGGTGAAAACTGCAATTCCGTTCCTCATGGCATATTTGAAACAAGCGATGAAGACGACCCCAGTTCATGAAAATTCAGTGAATATTTTCTGACATCTTGTTGTAAGGGCTCCAAATCGTGTTCGTGCTGAGTGCTTTCAACTCACGCCACACTGGTAGGACGTGAAGGCCCCTTCTGATAGCAGCGAGACCCAAACACAAAGCACCAAGTAGCCACCCAGTTAGCAGGACTCCTTAGGAGAAGCGATGGCAGGTTAGCGTTGCTCTGTGCCTCCTCTGTGAGACAGGCTGCTCTGAGCTTTCCTTTGGCCTGCCTCGCTTCACTGTGCTGCTGCAGACTGGCCCAGATGCCACAGAAAAGACTAAAGATCATTCCAACATGACCACAAAATTTTGAGAGCAAGAATCACTTTCCAAAGTTTTACAACCCCTCCATGAGCCCCCTTGAAGCATACTTCCCCCGCCCCCACAGTACCCTAACATACAATTTCTGCATACACTAGCAGAGCACTGTACACTAGCATACTATTTCTGAACCTGGAAGATGTAAAGGAAGAACTAAGCTTAATCAGAATGAATAAGAGAATTATATAGAATTTTATATTTGATGTACAGGACTTTTTTTTCCCCTCTCATTTGGGTGAATAGTCCCAAGCATTTCAGAAATTAGGAGATTTTAACAAAATCCATATCTGAATTTTTTTGACCAATGCCTAGAACTTTTTTTTTTTTTTTTTTTTTTTTTTTTTTTTTTTAAGAATAGTTTGTGTGGTTTTAATGAGAACACATTTAGGTAATTGATTAAAAGTAAACAAGAGGAAGTAATTTTAAGTACTTTAAAAATCACAATACTAAAAAGTCTTTAGGCAGCATCTCACAGCAGAGTCTTTGGAGAGGAGCTCTTTTAATCACCTTCCTGCTCATTTAGGCAGGTTGCCATGGCAAGGTGATGTAAAAACACATCCTCGTCCTCTTTGAACTAGTGATTAGTCAACTTTAGAAGATATAATGGTTCAGGTAAAAATACTAGTACTTTGCAATTCCATGGAAACTTTCATCACAAAACTTCATGCAACAGAAAAAAAGCCACAAAATGTTACATGTAACAGATAGGGAAATTGTTTGGAGGAATGCTTAGGTTCACGAAGCAAACCAAAGTTAACACCCAGCATGTGCGATCATATTTCTATGCATCTTCAACACTTCATAAGCATTAATATGCTCAGAAAATTGATCATGTACTGAATGCCTCAAACACCTTGAGCTGCAAATCCTTAAATAACCCAGGTGTGCAAATATCCAGAAGAAAGGCAGGCTACCTATAAATACATTTATTGATGAGATTCCTCAGTATTTTTTTTTTTAATCGTAGAGTAATAAAGCTTAGAATCAAAATGGAAGATATTTTTAAATTTCTTCCAAAAAAGTTTCACCAATATATGGGGGGGATAAATCAGATTTGCTCATTTTCTTTACTCAGTATTTCTTAAAAACAAGCTGTAACACATACCACATCTAGACAGCTGAAAATTCAAAATGCTGTTTACTTTAACACACAGGTCAATGCTTAAGTCTTTATTTTCATTTGTGCAAAGAGCCTAAGCGCCAACAGAAAACAATGAAGATTTATTTAGCATATGGCATAAGACGAGGTAACATCACTACCACCAACACACATACAAGATCCTTACTTGACTTAGCTCTGAGAAGGTTTTCCATCTGTATACCTGAATAATTCTGACCTTATCTGTGACCGGCCAATCAACAGAACAAAGAAACATCTCAGTCTTGAGATGAGCAGTAGAAACTCTGAGCCATTTGTTTTCAGTCTTGTTTAGATAGATCAGAGATGAAAGTCAGCCAAGTTTTAACAGCTAAACATCTTCCTTTTCTTATTAAGATACCATGTGGTTAAGAACAGTTCACATTTCCTTTCTAAAAGTATGTTGGACATAACGCTCTAACATCAGTAACAAAACTGCAGCAAATCCCAGCAAAAGACCTTGCAGAAGGTGCAGGTGCTTTTATTGAAAAAATGAACAAACTAAAAAAGCTCCATTCCCACTCAGTCACTATTCATGTCTAGCTAAAATTTCTATTACCATTTCCTGGAAAAGCAGCTCTTAAGATAATTTTCCATGAATTAGAGGATGGGCACAGCAGCCCCTTTTACCTCTACCTGCTCTCCAGCTAATACTTAATACGGGTTGGAAACAGCTAACTTAGTAGACAAACAGCTTTGATCTAACTGGTACAGATGTTCCCATTTCACTTGAAAGCTCAAATGTGCACTTTTAAAGTGTGTTTAATATTACACTTCAAGTCCTCTTTTTACATAAGCACATAAAACCCACATCAGTTTTTATTAGCGGATGGTTACAACTGCTGTTACTTTTTTCCACTCTCATTTTCATGTATACTTATCTAAGAGACTGGCTATGTCCTTTGTTTAATAGCCTTCTGATCTAGCTTGTATTTAGAATATGATCTGACAGGTATTTGTTAACTTTGAGGCGTAGTTTTGAACAGATGAAGGCACCACCACAATTCATAAAAGTCAACGGGCACTTGTTCTATCACCTTGAGGAGGAGCTACCCAGCCACGAAGGACAGATGTGCACACTGCAGGACAGGGGAGGCCCCCAGCCCCTACACGTGTGCCAGCCCTTCCTCAGCTCCTCCACAGGACGTGCCAGAGCAGAGAAGGGCAGCCTGGTTTGAACCATGGATAGGAACCACCACAGGAGAAAGGTCCTTGACCAAAGCCCTCAGTGTGTGAGGACACGCGAGGCTCTAGGACGTGCACCCAGCCGCAGTGTTGGATCCCCCAGCACAATTCACCATGAGGATAGTTATACTGCACATTTTGCTACACCTGCAACAAAATGTGGCAAAGCAATGCGCCTTTCAACTCAGTTAAGCCTACTTGTAGGCAACTCTTTTGTTTTAAATGTATTAAATATCACTGTGATCAGCTGCAAACACTATTATGAAATACTTTCTCATGTTATTGGTAACGTCAATATTTCAGAGGTGCCTAACAAAAGGTAACAGTCATAGGAATAATGTGGCTACCTCTAAAAATAAAAGGAGATTAAAACTTCTAATATGGTATATGTGATCTTTTATTACTTTTAATAAGCACCACATGAGTAGGATGTTAATCTCCAAAACTACTTCTCACGCATAGGAAACCAGATTCACTATATTTGAATCTCTAAACATCTCTTAATGCCTACCTGCAACAACAAAGGGAAAGAAAACCTGGTTCCTCCATTTATCTGCTAACATACTCTCATCAATAAGTTCTGGGGATTTATTTCCCTTGAACAAGAAACTTATTTCTATTTATTTGAAGGTTGTTTATTCTTTCACTCCATTAAAAGTGTAAGCTTGAAAGTGTGTTTTTGCACCAGTTTACAACTTCAACGTTTCAGCAATTAATTCCAGAGACCATTATGCCACCTTTCTTTTGGGATAATCTCACAGAAACACGTACCTCATTTTTCTTTAAAAATGACTAGGGAGTTTATTTTTTTCCTTCTTTTTTCCACATTTATTTCCACCTCTCTGTGCTCAGGTTTTTCATTTAGTCAGAGGCTGATCTAGTTTGCTGCTTTCTTCCCGCTACTGAAGAGGCAGGCATCTTGGGTATATCCCCAAAACCTCACAGGTTGTATGAACTGCTGCACTGCTTATCCTAAGCATTCCAAGATAAATAAGATTTTTTTATAATGCCTGGGAAAAAAAAAAAAAAACATATTTTAGCTTGGAGATAGAAAGTAGAGCTAACCTGTGGATGCTCTTAGAAGCATCTAAGTTTCTCTCTAATGCATCTTAAATACTATGTGGCTCCATTCCAGCCATTTTCCATGATGTGTTAATGCCTGAATGATCTGATGTACTAACACAGTGTTTTGGGAGCAATTGGTAAAAATAACATTGCTAAAGTGATTTTTACCATTTGTTCTAATATAAGAGATGTCATTTATATTCTCTATTTTATTCAGAGTGGTACCAATCTGTTATTGCTTTACTTGAAAGATAAGCAAAGAGTACTAAATTCCACAATATATGAGACTTTCTGAATAAAACAACAAGAAAATCCCAACAGTAATATAGCATGTAGGCTCCTTCAGCACAGGAAGAGATTAAAAAGACCTTTCTGAAAATAACTCACTTCAGATAACTCAGTTATTTCCCTTCTTAGTACAGGGGTCTTGTAGCATTTCCTACCACAGTACTTGTTTCCACCACAGTTCTCTAGTTCCTGGGGAGTTGTTAAAATATTGCAGGATGTACCACATGCTTACTATTACTGAATACACAGCTAAGGAAGTGTAAACACTGAGATGCCTGGTATCCCATAAATTTGGGGTATGAAGAACTGAAGAGCAGTTTTGCATAAACAAGCCTCAACTTCCACCAATATATTCACAGGAATGGTTGCATACACATATCTCTACGCACAGTCAGCTACAAATAATTACAAATTCATTTGACTGATACTTTCCAGTTCAGTCTTCAGAATATTAACTGTTTTTTTTATATAAATCTCATGAAGTCATCATACCAACATGACGTCCCTTCACAGGTCATTTTGTTGAACACCCGGTAGATCCGGTCCCTACTCAAAGAGGACAGGTAGGAGGGACCCAGGAGTCGCTCACAGCACGAGGACGTGGGTGTTGCGATGCGGCAGCGCCCGGCCCGCTCGCCGTCGCCATGTCCCAAACAGCAGCACACGGATGGGCTGCGCACCGGCTGAGCAGGAAGCTTCGCACGCCGTGACCAGGGGAAGTTGCCTGTTTAGTTGCAGCGAAGATCTGCTTTGAAGTAATTGCTAGGAACATGAGAGTGAAATGTGCTGGGAAGATCTCTTGCTAGGTGCGCTGATTTGACTACATTTTGAAACTGGCTAAAAATGGCACAGAGGCCCCGGTGACAGACGCCAGTTTCACACACAATATATGAAGAAGCAACAAGAACCACCACTAAACGTTTGGCTGCTGCCACCACTGCCACCACACATGCTTTCCCTCCAGTTGCCTTCACAGAGAGAAAGTCAGTTTGGCAGATGCTGCAAATCCAGGTGGCTGCAGTAATTTTAAGGGACTATCTAGCTCAAACTAGTACACAAGACCACTGTTTTCAGAACAGTGCTAACACAGAAACTTCCATTCTGCTGTCAGGGAGGGATTTTACTGAGAGGAGGGGTTTTACTGAGAATCTTCTTTAGTTCATCTCATACACTATTGCTAATTTTCTCTCTGTATTACAGAACATTACATGTAAAATAGAGTGAAAAGAGAGAACAAATATCCAGTCAGATGAAGTAATGATGTTCAGAAAGAGAAAAACTTCCCCTGTTACTACAGCTGTTTTACACCACTAAAAAGTGGATTTTTTTTTTGTTTTCCCTTATTCCATTCAAATCTGTCATCAAGAAGTATGCAAGTCTATTGGAAAAAAGGTCAGTCTTGGTTGTGTCCTAGCTGATCATCTGCACAGTGTTTTCGGGCATAATTTGCTAGCAAAATACATGCTTTAACAATTCACCCTATTTCTAAATGTGTAAGTCTGGGTTGATGGAGGTTTTCCATGTTAATGTTTTCCAGATATTATTGCCTTGCACATCTAGAACAGTGGGTATTAATTAATGCAGCTCCCTTAGCTGCACAGACTCCAAGTTGTGCCAACATTCATGCAGGCTTAAGCTTTTTTGCATCAGCTTTTACCCTCTACTGCAGAATGGCACTGGAGACCAGTCATGACCACTGCCCTCCTCCCTCCCCCCAGTCTTTTCCATTCAAAGCAATGATAATAAGGCAGGAAAAAATGAATGGACACACAAGCCTGAAGGGCAAGGAAATAGGCAAGAGGCAGACCTGGTTCTCCCTGCACTTGGGGGCTTCTTTTCATTTTATAACTTTAATTTAAAGCATACCCTTTTATCTTGGATCCAAGGTTGTAGAAGCATAGGGTAAAAGCTTTTTCCTTCCTTCACATTTCATATGCTGGGACAAACTCAAAGCTAAATCTGCTTCCATTGCATTGTACGAGCAGCGCTCTGAACCGTATCAGCATTTTGCATGCATTGTAAACTCAGGAAAAAGAAAAATAAGTTAATTTAAAAATGTGCTGCAGTTTGTGCCAGTGTTGCTAATGTCACCCTGAAAGAATTCCCAGAAACCCCCTTAACACACGCTTTTTGAAGTATTTACAGTTTATCTGAGAGACTCAAGATTTTCATTACTCAGAAAGTGTTGTTTCTTTACAAATGCATGGAAATCCAAACTTTCCTAGTTATTCTGTTACTGCAATAGACTTGAAAATAAAGCAGGATTTTATATAAAGTTAATTTTGAGATTAGTTTGCCATCACATACAAAGAGGTGGTACCAGGTGTGTAATGCTGAACACTGATAAAAAATTGTTTTTGCTTTACAATTTGCAGTTCAATCATTATCCATTTAGTCAAAGAGAAATTGCAGAGCTTCATTGCTCATCAGGTATCACAGTGGTTACTGATCAAGTACAGACACGAACTCCAACCCCAAATCTGCTATACACTACAGAAGCCTTTCTGAAAACCATGATGGGCTACAGATCAGAACTACAATCCACATCATTCAAGATATAAACACTGAAATCCAAACAAATGAGCCCTTCTAAAAGCCTCCAGAATATATACTCTTCAGCTATTAGACTGTCTAGGGATCCAGTATAAGTAGGAGCTCCCTCATAGCTACTTTTAAGTTTTCCTAGTAATTATTTATCATGAGAGACTCAGCTGCAGCTCCAGTTACCTTCCCCTCTCCCCATTTTTTCTTTTTTCCCCTTTTCTTCACTCCTAGGCACAAAGCATAAGACTCTAAAGTTGATTTTTCTTTTTAAAGCCTCCAATACTTAATTATATCTCTAAATGTGCTCACACAGAGCAGCACAGTAAAGCTCTAGTATTTCAGCTTTTGTTCTGACACTGGGGGAAAAAAAAGGGGGGGGGTGTTGTTGTTTCAACAAAATAAGTGTTTTCTTGAAAATATTTGTTTGCAAGTAACCATTTAGTCCTTTCCTTAAAAAATCAGGTTCATGTTTTGCAATGCATGCTATGATAGGAATGACCACTTGCTCCCCAATACTGGAAGAGAGAAGAAAGAAAAAAAAAAGAAAAAGAAAAACACAAAACAAAAAACAAAGGGAAGCTCTCAGCTGGTGAAATAAGGAATGCTGTTCTTTTTGGTCCTAGTTTCTGAACAAAAAACAACAACAACAAAAAACAAACTGTCCACAGCAATAGTAGAATTAAAAATCACAAAACAGTACTAAACACATTTAAAGCAGTGATGCCCAACAAGCAGCTATAGCAAGCCACTGAGAAAACTAAATTTAGG
Source organism: Tinamus guttatus (assembly GCF_000705375.1). Next base: position 152,855 of record NW_010584448.1, on the reverse strand, counting down.
CTTTCCACAGCTAACTGGCTTCCCCTCTTTTTTTTTTGGATGTTTGACATAGAGATATTGAAAGATAAACATACTGAATATGAGTTACTACTGTTTTTCTGCTACATTTGAGAGCAGGAATTCATCAAGAAAAAAAGATGTGGTTGGACAAAGATACTTTATTCTGAATCCTACTGACATACATGAGTAGTATTTAGTCTTCTACCAATCAACAGGGAGCTATGTGCAGTTGGAACCATTAAAGACTGTAGTATTTTCAAACCAAGTTAATTACCATATACAACCATATAAGAAATTTTTGCTCAGCAGGCAGCAGGGCAAGATGAATGGCCGGCCAACTCCTACATCTTGTTTGAGACTTTTCTTGTTCCAACGTGTCAAATACAAAGAAACTAAGATCCAGGAGATATGGTCCCCAGGGAATACACTTAGTCAGGGACTTTCTGAAGAAAGCTTCTTTCATTAAAAAATGAATTGCCTGAAGGAATGTTTGAACCAGTTTAGATGAGAAGACCATTTGTGGCTAGAAGAAAAAAGTCTCTCTCACCTCCAAAAGTAAGAAAGTCTTTAGAAACTAGACCACTTAACTTTTCAGCTTAGTGCCTAGGGTAGATAGTTGGGATGAAGTTATGCCACTTATTGGGAATAAAGTGACAGCACTAACAAGCTGAGAAGAGAGGAAGACGCACCCAGAACAGCCAATGCCCATAAGCACTGCGCTCACCTTGGACATGGAAAACAAAGTCTGCGTTAGACTCCAGGTGTGTAGCCCACTGACTCAAGCACTAACTATTCTGATAAACACTGGGGCCTGGTCTGCTTTTACTTTACAAAAGTCTGATGTTTCCTTAGCATAGAACATCATCTTTGAACACATCTTTTCTTTTGTTTCCCTACTTGGAAAAAAAACAAAGCAAAGACCCATATATTAGGTTGAAGTTTCACAGTGTCAATGCTTTTCTTTCCACTTGTACTGGAGCCTCCAATGAGGGGCCCCTGCAGAGACACCCTGAATTTAGAATAGGTTCAGATGAAGTTAGAATTCTATCACCCTATTTCCTTAACTATTCTAATTAGAGTATAGCATTCATTTTAGAAAGCACATTTTTAATTAACGTATGCTGAGGCACATTACATTCTCAAAAATCATTTCAGATGTACAATTACCCTTTACAGATCTGTGAAACAACAGAAATGCCTTTCCTTTGAAAGGATGTTATGTAAAGCTTCTTCCTTCTCTAGGTTAGCACAAGCAACATGATTAAAAGCATTTCCAAAGTGAATCAGTATATGTACTGCCATTTCTCTATCCTGTACCATGTCAAACCTCATGTGGTGAAATAAGCTAGTGTGTATTCATGTGTGCATGCACATATCTGCACATATTTCTAGAGCACTATGACATAGATCAACTTCTTTGAAAGGCAATATAGGTTTTTGATATTAGAGTAGCCTCTCAATCATAGCACGTAGCAGAACTAGCCCTCAAATGGCTTGCAACTGCTAGAGATCTGAATATCTGAAGACAAGATGACGGAGGATAATTCAGAATTAATCACAGGTGGTGACAGATGTGCTTTACATGCATTAAGTACAGCACTAATGGAGATCTGGAGATCTTCCAAGCCTGCTTGGACGCAGTCCTGTGCCACGTGCTCTAGGTGACCCTGTGTGTGCAGGGGGGTTGGACTAGATGACCTCTAGAGGTCCCTTCCAACCTTAAGCATTCTATGATTCTATTCTGCCAACCAAACGGTCTCTTTTCCATGCTGTCCCCTATAAATGAGATTTACCTGCTGCATATGCACTTTCAAAATTTTCAAAACAAGCATCCAAATGGGCCATTTTTAGATTAACGGACAAAAAGAGTATTTTGTATAAGTTTTATTTTATTCTGCCTCTATCCCCAACAGCCCAAGCAACCAGAAAACAAAAACACCATAAGTTCCCTTTAATAGAGGGCTAGCTGACATGAACTACATTACAACACTTAATGACAAAATCCATAGGGGATCAAAAGCACTTTATGGAAGAAATCCCTATATAAAAGAGCTTTAACTGAGGACTAGAGAAGATCACATTCCTCTGCCTGTTAAACTAGAAATGTTGAAAACATTTAATGAATTTTATGATCAGTGGTACATTACACAACTACTCACAAGAACTTAACCACAACTGAATACTTCCAACTCTGAAGAGATTAGTTACCCACAGGATACTCTTCCTTCATCTATAATCTTTATAAAGGGAGTTGTGTTTAGGGAAGCACACAGTGGTGAAGTGGAACATGGAGCATGTCGGGGTGCAAATACAGCCCTTCATTGTAAGGGGATGTTTCAGCAAACTGAAGTTAGAACTGAAATGCACATCTTAAAATTACAAAGTGAGAATTTAAAATTTTTTAGAATTGTTGAGTTTGGGCATTTTTTGAGAGAAAAAATGCTTAGATGTATCCCACTTTAAAATGTTATCTTCATTTTCCTCAGTAGTGTATGTATAAAATAAATACTCTCAGTATATCCATTGAGGATGTAAGGAAGATATACCTACTAAAATAAATGGAGTATAAGTTTCACAATTGATTATTATCTCATTGTTTTCAATTATAACCCTTCTTTTTTTAAAAAAAACCTTAATTATAAATTACAAACCCTCAATTATAACCCTTTTTGCACCTTAACCCTTTGGCACCTTACTCTGAAAGGCTCTAATTCATTACTATTTCCTAGTGCAGGTAAAGGCTTGACAGACATTGAAGCAAATCACACATTCTTGGTAAAGTATCTTTTGCCCATGCTTTGAATTCTTTTGGCATTTACAAGCATATAAGGGCTCTTCATTAAATAATGTGCAGCAGTTTGAAGCTATTGAAACGAACATTTCAATAAAATGTTCTAGAATTTAGCTGAAAAAGTCCACTCTGAAGGAAAAGTCTGGTTTCACAGTTCTACTGGCAAAGCAGACACAGGACTAAGGAAGACTTTGATCTCATCTACCTTTCATGTATAATTGACAGTAGTAATTTGGACTCAGGGATGATAGAAAGGCAGCTGAGAAAGTCTTTGAGATGCGTGTGTACAGAAAAACAACATATGCTCCACACACACTGCAAGGAAACTACAAAGCCTGAAGAGTCAGCACAGTTGCACGCGAGGGATAGGTGGCCCAGTAATCACACAAGAAATGGTAGCCCACATGCACATCAGCAAAATGGCAGTCATTTTGGCAGACTCCAGATTAGCACATTTGCTTATGCTATGTAAAGTTAATGTACAGTGGATTCAGAAACACTCAAATATAGGAAAATGGTTATAGGTTTAACAGAAGGAAAGGGACAAAAGCCACAAGGAGATGTTACAGCAGAGAAAGATTGTATCAACTGACTGCTCTTACTTTAAGCTGCTTGTTTTCTTGAAGGAAAAAGAATGGAAAAAAAAAAAAAGGACAGATTTTGATCCAGCGGACCCCATTTTGTGACTCAGGGCATTTTTCCAAAGAAGTAATCCTGCTTTGATTCATTTTCAGCCATGTCGCTACCAGCCGTGACAGGCCTGGTGAGCTGTCAGGAAGAAGGGCTGGAGCAGGCACTCCCAGGGGACTGTCACACACAGGAGATGGCAGCACGAGAAGGACATTGAGCTGCAGAGCCCACCCCGGCGCTCCCCTGCCTGCCTCCCTTGCGCGCGAGCCGGTTCTTCCCTAGCCCATAAAGTGTCTGAGGGGAAGCAGAGCCGCCTGGCACGCCGTCAAGCTTTTGATCTATGAGGAAACAGACTGTAGTGACAGTGGTGTGGGAGGCAAAGTTTTAGGTACAAGTGAGATATTTATGAAATAGTCTCTTTTTCATCCTTGGCCAAGAAAAAAAAAAGGGGGGGCGGGGGGAGAGGAAGGGAAGAAAAAGCTGGTGATGGTGATGCCAGTCCTTAAGGGAGGAGCTAAGAGTTCTAATCTAAATGGCAACAGCACTTTGTAATTGCAGTGAAAGGGGCTAAATGTAACACCCACAGCTTTTTAATATATTCCCAGCAGAAATAAAAACATAGTTAAGATTCACTTACATAGAAGCAAACTTGCACTGCACAAAAATTTTAGATGTTGCTTACAAATGCAACATCCTGCAATGGCACCATTTGAAGCCATCAAAAACAGCATAGATCAGAAACAGGCCTCCCAACCCAGATGAGTCTGAATTGCTACTTATCTCCATTGGTAGAGCCTTGTCCCACAATCCAGCTAAGAATTCTTCCCTTAATTATTATTAATTCTGGTTAGTCTATGCTGGTGAAGTGCCCTAAGTCATGTGGCAAATTCACAAAACTGTTTATCCTCAGGAAAGTCAGGTGTCAGGATAGATGACAACGGCAGGGCAGGGTTTAATTCTTCTGCCTCCAAAGCATTTTTAACTTCCAACATCCAATAATATACACAATAAATCTGTAAGACAGATGGTGACAAATCCCTAATGAAATGTTGCCAATATTTACAATATTTAATTGTTAAAAAGTATCAAGAACACTTGATTATGCTACTGGTTGCCAAGTTTGGTTTTCCCTCATCTTCATACTGCCTTTCACCAGTCTCCCAGGCCCTGTCAAGCACTCGGCTTGGCCAAGCCATACGACCAGGGGCTCTGCCACTTCTCTTGCATGGCCTACCCACCTCTATGCCTTTCTTCCTCCATTTGCTTTTCAAAGTAAGCATTATTGGTTAAAGCACTTATAGAAAGCCAAATTTTAGATACAGGAGAAAGTTTTTCATGTTGGGCAACAGTACAAGAGGCAGAAAAGCCACAAACATAAGCCAGTGAAATGAAATGCTCACACAAAAAGGCCTGATTTCAGCCAACTAGGGAGTTTGATACATACAGAAAAAGAAATTGAGCACAATTGTGGGCACAAATCAAAAAATGACTGAAAGCAAAGAATTAGATTGATTAGATTGATATTTGAAGTTTTGAGCTTTTTTCCTCAAGCTGTTCCTATATCCTGCTCCTGAAGGAAGGCAGTTGCTTCCTGCCTTTTACCAGAGCTGTGCTGTCTTATATCCTTCCGGTCCAGAATCACAGCACTTTAAGACACTTGTTCCATTACTGTACACTCTCCTTAACTTTAGATGCTCGCCAAATATAAGATATAGTTAATTAGTTTGAGAGAAAGAATGAGGAAGAAAAGCAGAGAGGCAGAAAAAGCAAAACCCCACCACACACTGAAAAGTCAAAGCAATTTTTACTTCTTAAAAGCAAAAAGAGAAGCCCAACAGTTTTTTTAGCATCAAATATCTTTGATCATAGAGTTTTACATTTAGCTGTCACCCTTGCAAAGACAGACTAAAGCTTTGCTGATGAAACACAAATTCTCACTTGCCATCTTAAGAAGCCAAGGATAAATCTATGCTCAATGCAAGGAATTTCCAGATTCTCAGTCAAGTAATGAGTCCACAGTTTCAATCCAGGAAATTGCTCTTCAGTAGAAAACCTGAGAGCACATTCAAATTAGTTTTTTGTTGCACCAAACCTTTTTCCTCCCACTATATGTGACCACTTCCTTTTGCTTTAAAAAATACATGACATTTTTTTTTAAAAAATTTGTACTTAACAAGAAAAGTTGCTTTTTGAACGAATGCTTTTGATAGGAATTCTCAATACCGCAGTAGTAAAGGGGCCAGTATTCCTGCATTTAAACTATATTTTATCCTACCTACATATATTTCAAGGTTATACACTTGTATTTTAAAAGACATCTCATGAATGTAACATAAGCAGCTTGCCTGTGTATGGCAGACAATATTTTGTATATTTATTATGCATTATGCAATGCCTTCAATAGTTTGACGTGAGTGTGAATATTGGTTTAGTTATGGTTGTTCGTGGGAACCAACAATGCTGAGTTTCTACACTTTTGTGGATGAACATCTTAACTCATGTCCTTAACCTGACAGAAAATTGCCTTTTGAGGCCTAGGCACAGCTGCAAGGTCCCAGTACAGGGCCAGCAGCACCCCCATTCAGCAGCAGCTCTCCACCACATCCCAGCTCCTGACAGCAGCGCTGTGGTCCAGCCCAAGCAAGAGACAGCAAGTTACTGCTGGCTGCACGGGCAAGCACCAAACTGGTCGAGCACTCGAGGACGTGGCCCATGAAGCTTGCACAGATTGAGCTGCACAGAAGTGATACTTGTGCTTTGCATCTTCCCTTCTGTGGTCTCCAGCAGGGTCTACCTGGCAATAGGGCACTGGAAGGATGGTGATCTTGCCCTGTTCAGTCTTTTGCTCAGGCACAAAGCTCGGACAAAGCTGGTGTCAGGCACCTGGCTGAGAGCTGGGCATTCACTGCCTTTGCATTCAGGACTCCTCAAAACACAGAAGGGCATCCTTAAGTGAAACAGTCCCCTCCTTCAATAGCTAGATAGATCAAGAGATTATTTTAACAGTATTTTAAAAATTTAGCAGTATTTTAAATAACCCAGGAATACTTTTTCTTTGGGAGTCATTACATTTCCATTTTAGCCATCATAAAAAGTTGAAGAGTATAGCAGAAAACACCTCCAGTTGTGACTAATATTCATCCTGCATCACTATTGTATATCAATGATACTGACTCCTGCTGCTCAGGGTGTCCTTCAACATCTCAAGCCTAAGCTCCATTTCCTTACTCTACAGGATAGCTTAGATCAAAGACAAAGAACACTGAAAACATTAAAAATCAATTAACTCAAACTTCAAAGCCACCCCATTAGATGGTAAATTATTTGGTCAATGATTGATTTGGTGCACTTTGTTGTAAAGTGTGCCAGAATGGGAGAACACAGCCATTAAACCACAATTACTAGAATTAAGTGTAAAAACAGAATAAAGTGAAAAAAAATTAAGGGCTAAAGAAAGACTTCTCAGTTGAGGAGAGTATCATTAAAATGGTGGAAAGCAGAAGAATGCCAAAGCAAGCACAAAAAAAAAAATCAAGAAAAAAAAGTCTCACAAAGGAACAGGATTTATTTTTCATTATTATAATGATATCAACTTCTGTTTCAAATGCATTAGAGATACAACGCTGTCAGTATTACTCATCAAAAGTGAAAAAAGTGACATTAGTACTTATTAATCTTAATGCTCCTGATTGCTTCCTAGCTTTGCAAGCAGTGATTAAGCTTTCTTACAGCTGATTACAGAACATATTGAAAGCTTCATCTCAGGAATAGTTTCAGGCCAGCAAGTTCCCCACACTTTTACTAACAGAAGAAAGCAGGGAGTAGCTTCATTTGAAATTTTAAGTAGTAAAATTTCTCCCAGCAAAGTAGCACTTTCATCATCTGGAACTCACATCCTTAATGACCACACAGTCAATATTGCCACAGTTCTCCCGCACACACCTTTATGGTTTGTTAGATCTTGTAGCTATTAGTATCGCTGTCCTCTAGCTATATTTCTCTCTGATCTCCCAAGTTAAGCAGGTGCAGGTTGGGTGAGAATTTTAAAGAAAGTGTTCCTAATTGCCTCAAGTTGCTTCTGGGCTTGGCCTCAGCAATTCAGATTCTTTTTAAAGAGTTGTCTTCACTAGAGGATGATAAATTTGACGTTTTCACCTCAGGATAATGAAGATTTAAGATAAATCAAGGAAAAGTAGAAAAAGTACATTGTAAAGGAAAAAAGAACTACCTAACATAAAGCCTTTCAATTTTACCTTAAGGTAAATTAGACAAGGTCAGCTTTATACCTTGCTCTCCCACTGGGAAGAATTTTGTTTCCTGATTTTTCTAGACATAGATCTAAAACCTCTTATCTTCACATGTAGTTACTTTGCCTTGGGGAAGATAATATACGATACTCATCGTAACAGGAAAAGAAGAAAAATGCACGTACTTGGGCAGATTTTTGTTTTTAAAGAAGCAAAGGTTATAAGATAATGGTGAACCCGTGCTCTGAGGAAATACAGAGAAACATGCAGCATTAAAGATGCCCTAAATTTTGAGAAGATCCTACCACAGCCATTTTTCCTCAAGTATCCACAGTCATAAACCCAGAGACTGGCTAAATTGCCAAGATTATAGCAGTTATTTCTATTCCATCTAAAGCCGCATAACATTTGCTAGCATAACTACTCTGTAGCCATCAGTGACTTATTTTTACAATCCAGATTGGACAATCCTGTACACGCAACAGAGTCCCAGTTATAGCAACAACTGCCTTCACCACAAACACACCTCAGGGTGCCCTGCTCAGGAACCCTTCTCTGCAGTGCACATCTCCAGATCACCTTCCCTTTTACCTTCTTCCCCTCTACATGTTTCAAGGAGGATGGGACACTCCTAACTAGCTCAGCTGCTCACATATTACATGGCCACTGATCTAGTCATAGCAAGGGAAGGACATGTAAACAGGGCTCTTTCCCCAATGTTCTCCCCCCACCCCACACAAAAAAAAAAAAAAAAAAATGAACTTAGCAGCCTTGTGCTGCTTCTGCAGTCTGTTCAATATCTTTGTTTTATCCTAAAATGTAACTACATACAGCCTCTCCTTATAGGAAATGCTAATTTACCAATTGAGTATACTTGGTGGAAATTCACTCTATTACTTAAAACACAAAGCCAAGTAAAACTGAGGAGCAAGATGACACAGGAGGTGAGGGTGGCTTGTGCTCAAAGTCTGAACTTGGCAGGAAGAGCCTACCATAACACTATTTCTTTCCAATTTGCCCCATTCTTCTTTTTTGCCTAATGTATTAGAATAAATAATGTAAAAAGTGTGAACACATGAGTTTGTCTTTAATTACTGCAACACTGCTGACAGAAATAGTCACTTCCTAATTAAGCTGTGTTTTGGAAAGTGATTGAGCTATAAACTGTCTATTTACATGCTAAATGGACATCTCAACTCTAATCACTCGCAATTAAATCAATCAATCAGGAAGGAAGTATTTCTGGAGACTAGCATCATGGATACAATCTATCTAATCACTCACTCTCAGCAAAAAGGTGCAGTAATTACATATGCAGATGAATAAGAACAATGCATTAGTAAAAGAATACATTTACAAACCCTAAGCTCATTTCAAGAAGTAGCCAAGTAGTAGTCAAAATCCTCTGTTATATTGATTTTGAAGCAGGGCAGAGTTGGCCAGCCTAAGAAAGAAAACATGTTGTGAATGAAGTCATGAGGGAGCACCCCACTGCAGACTCCTGAAGGGTATTCCCCTTGTCTCCTCCAAGCAGTGACATCTGCAGAAAAGAAAACCGCTGCTTTTATTTGGGCAGAAGGCAGATTGCATAAAGAATGGAGAATCTCACCTAGAATTATCATTTTTTAAACATAACAAACTTTTGGTGTTTTTTTTTTTTTTTTTTTAACTGGAGTATTTTAACTGTCCATTTTACCACCCACACGATACTACCATTTTTGTAAAACTTAGTAACAGCCGGAAATACTGTCAAATCTGGTTTCAGACTATATTCAACCCTTGTTAACATGTTAATATTCACCCTACTTCATTTTTAATTAGAAAATTTGCAGAATGTGTCATATTTCTGTAATGAAGAAAAATACTTAAAGTAAACTGTCATCTATAACAGTAAATTCTCTTTCATGACCATAATAGGTACCAAGAAGGAGGAGGAGAAAAAAAAAAAAAAAAAAGAGGAGGACAGTAAGATGAAGCAGATGCTGCTTTCAAATACTGAGCAGTTCCTGGGGAAGATTGAGGTTATATTTTCAAACAAGGGCTGAGAGGACCCCTGGCCTCACACTGGCACAGGGACACACAGGAATACATCCTAATGACAAAGGCTCCTCCAGGACCGCAACATTTACCACAGGGGGAAAGGTGTCCGATGCCTAGAGTGAAGTCTCCCATAGCACAGGGGGAGAGCTGAGTGCAGGGCCGACAGAGCGAGCTTGCACCATCCCTGCTTAGGCCCTTGCCTGAGCTCTGTGCTGAGTAACACCAGGCATGACAGTGCAAGGGTGAGAGGAAAGAAACCTGCTTATCCAAAACATTTAAGTCACAGGTCTAAGAAACCAAGTTGAGGCGGATTTTTTTTTTTTTTTAAGAAACATTTCATTGTACAAAAGGATTGAATTTTTAGTGTAGAGGACGCAACCATAAACTGCAAGTAAATCAGAGTTCTCTTGATCTACAGAATACTATGCTTCATTACATGTTAAAAAATTGGTATTGATTATTTGTGAAGTATAGATGTATTCAGAGTGGAACTTGTAATGTTGATAGGGTAATAAGCTTAACAGTTTTATTTCAACATGACCCTTAGCAGGACTAAAGGGAAAGACTGCATGCACACAGAGACTCCCATCAAGGAGATGCAAGGAAACATGGAAATGCTTCAGAACATGAGACATAGATGCCTTGGTCACTAATAGATGTTATTCCATGTTAAAAGCTGCATCTTCTCTAGTATGTTTACTGACTATGAGTTGCAAGGGTAGTTTCAATCTATTCCCCAATAAACAATAGAATTTGCTTTCCACCTGTTTCATACAAACCCACAAAAAATTATTTTCTCAACCACTACAGAACTACTTCCTTTTTTTGAGCTGCACTCTGCAGGATCCACACAGGATTCCAAATTTGACATCCAGTGACAGTATGAAGTTAATTGTATTTATACATTTCTAACACAGTGTAGTCCAGCAAATGTTTAGTTTATTTACTTGCACTTGGTTTAATTACTTGCATCACTGTCAAGCAAGGTAGCTTGCTATCTTAATAACAGAAGAAATATCAATAGCATTGTTAAATAGCTTTAAACAGAAGGATAATGAAACTAGAAATCCAAGTGTATAAAAAGTCTTATTTAAATAGCTTGCATCCAATAAAAGAATCCCAGTTCAATACAATACTGACACTAACAATTTCACTCTTTTTATATATTTCTTTCTAAAAATGACAAGATGCAAATGTAGGCTTTTGAAACAGAAAAGAATAAAATGTGAAAGTAAAGCAAGTATACTAGGCATCTGGATAGGCAATTGTCTCATTCAGCCCAGTTCAGTAGGAGGTAGTTTAGTTACACCCTGGAGATGACAGTTAATTGTAGGAATTCAGCATAAACTAGGTGCTTTATAAAAACATCAGAGGACTGACAGAGATCTGTATTTCTGCACATCCTGAATAAGAGTTTTTCTAAAAAAACAATGAGATACTACTAAAGTAAGATATTGGTCCATATGTGAAGTACTAGTTACTATTACACTTTCTTATAGCTTATATATCTTTATTGTTCTTGAGATACCCAAGGAACATTTTATGACTCCATTTAATGCTGCAGGTAATGCCGTGTAATGGTATTTAACGTAGTCATAAACCACAGGATATCCAATTTATACAAAAGAGCACTATAAAGTTTTAAGCGAAGTTTTGTATTTTCCATTTTTTATTGTGCTCATATGCAACATCAAAAATACTCCAGAACATGACCATCTTCCGTATATCTAAAGCACAAATTCAGAGATTCCTTCAGGCCCACATGCCATAAGGAAAATAAGTCACTCTCACCCTCGTTACTGGCCCCGCATTCGTAGCGGGCCTGCGGCAGGACCACGTGCCCCTGCTCTCCTCAGCCAGCCCAGCCCAGCGCACTCGGGAGCCCTCACGCCGGTCAGGGAGGTGCGGCCTACGCAGGCACAGCAAGGCCTGCGGAGCTACCACGCTCCAAGGTCTACGGACACGCTCAGCCTGGGGAGCTCGGCTGGGGACCAGTCACTAGCAGGGTCCCACAAGGGTCAGGCCTGCAGGGGACATGGAGCTGGGAGAAGTTGCTGATAAGTCACCAGAGCTGTACTGCTGTCTGTAACTCCATGTACATGAACAGCCTGAAAGCCAACCAGGCAGAGCAGCTTCGCAGAGAAAAACAGGATCTCTTTGTGAAGAGTATTTAAAAGTATTTATTTATTTTTAGTAGTCTAATGGATTTTCCAAGATTTGTGATTTTAGTTGACTAGATTTACTAGTCAATCTATTAATTTATAGTGTAGAAGGGGGTAAAATATTTTAAAGTTTCCAATTATCCTTTATGGCAGAACTTGATATTTACACAAAATATCCAGAGGTTTTAAGTTGCACACAATTCTCCCCTTCTACTGAAGGGGCTTCCTACTAAGGAGTCAAAACCTCCACTTAATCTGGAAAGAATGAACATTCCTAGGGGCAGGTGTTACAAAACTGAGCATGGCATGATTTCCAGGGACCCTTTCACAGGCCTAGAAAGAGGGATTTTACTGGGGGGCAACAGAGACATTTTAGTGGAAAGAGACTGACATTAGCAATGCTGACATTATGCAACATGGCATAACAGAGGCATCCATGTAGACCTTGTTATCTCAGTAAGGTTATTCAAGTCCTATTTTTCATCTTTTAAACTCCTTTTTCTGGTAGCCTTCTCCTGTCCTATCCTTTGTCCCTTGACATTATTGGCCTTTTTTTAATCCATGATCTGTCTCTTGTTCTGGCACCATGCTGCTATGAAATCCTTCATTTCCCAAACCTGCCCCCCACACTCACTCTCCTCTTTTCTCACAGAGGCCCAGTTCAGGTCCTGAGCTTTTCCAGGACAGAAGGTGATAAAAAGAACAAGATAAAATCCTCCCTGTTTCAGGGCTCTATCATGCTTCACTACAGTGAAGCAGTCTTAAAAGATTCAGCAACTCCACCTCTATGGCATCTAAGCATAAGCAAATTCCTCCATTTTATGAACACAACAGCAACTGTTTGTATGGAACCTCCGAGAGCAGCAAAATCCTTGGCTGATCCATCAGAGAGTCCCTTGCTGAACATCAAGTCTGCCTGCAGAACACAAATGCTAGAATAACACCAGAGCTCTGCAGACCAGAGCAGATGGCAGCACCTTTTCCAGCACTGCTTGAGGAAGCTCTTCTGTCTCCTATTTAGCAAAGAAGGCTGGAGAATAAAATCCTAAATGCCATGTCTACTTGCACTGAAAGTGTTAATGTTCAACTGGAATACTCTTGTGTAAAAGCATTAGACAATTTTAACACAGAATGCAACCACTTCCATTTATTTATCAGTTGTTATTTCAAGGGCTGATGGCAGCATCCACTATTTAATGAGAGAACTGAAGTCTCAAAAGGAAATCCATAAGTACATTGACTGATCAGCATTACTTAAAGAAAAAGCATTAGGAAGGGTCAAGAGTAACAAAGCATACCCTAAGGTAGGATAGAGTAACCTAGGTTCATGCCACCCTCCCTAATTTATAGATCTCTTGACAGAGATCTCTCTGAAGGAAGGAAAAATTGTGCCGCCGCAGCAGCTTTGCAGGGTTTGAGATAAGTTTTGTCCATTATGGCAAACAGTTCATATCTCCCTGAAGATCTCTGAAGGGGAAAAGTGAGGAACACCATCTCTCAGCAGGGAGGTTATCAACTGTTCACTTAGAGACTCTCTCAGGTGAGAAAAACAGAGGGAGTAGGAAAAACCCACAGGACATTGCTTCCATAAATAAAGATGGACATACAGAACTTTCTATTTTGAAGAAAGTCCAAAATTAATTCAAAAGCTTAGTATGAAATACTACCATCCATTGCTACTTAACACTAACTACATAAGACAGACTTGTGACTTGAAAGCTCATGTAGAACAAGCAAATATCTCAAGTTTGGACATATAATCACACTGAATTATTGAATTATTCTGATTTTTTTTTAAAAAAAATAGAAATTTTAATTGTAATAGCAAAAAACCTTCACCAAGAAACTCATCTACTGTTGTTAGCAGCTCAATCACACTGAATTATTGAATTATTCTGTTTTTTTTTTTTAAATATAAATTTTAATGGCAAAAAACCTTCACCAAGAAACTCATGTACTGTTGTTAGCAGCTGAAATTAAAGTTAAGCTACTGACTTGAGCATGTTTCCCCCTCCTCTCCCAAAATCTCTACACTGAATAAACTTATATGACCTGAATGTTGCATCTGCCAGAGGCAAAAAAATGCTAAAAGGCAACAGACCAGAACTACAGAAGAAGCTGCAGAAACCAGCTATAAAAGAGAAGATCTCTTGAGTGATATTTGAGCCAAGTCTAACATGTAAAGCATGTGGAAAATAGCTTTCAGAGCAGAATAATAAAATGAATATTTTGTCCATTTATATTCAAGATAGCCCCTAGAACTGGCTTGGAACTTCAAGAACAGTGATTCCCCCCAAATCCCCTCCAAGAGGGAAGTTAAATATCTCTCTCTTCCATCTCTCATTTAAAATTAGAGCTCAAGATGAAATTGCAGATGCTGCTTTTAATGAATGGGGCTTTTTTTAGTCAGGGAAGGAAGAGGCTTCTTTAAGCATATACCTAAATTTAGGCATTACAAATGATTTTTTTTTTCCCCCACCACTTCAAAATGACATTTCTTACTTTCTAACCATGCACCAGTTTAAAGAAAGTCTTTTCAAGTGTCATCATGCCAGAAATAAACATCAGGGCAAGATGAAAAATACAATGATGCTCAGGAGACATTACATGCTCATCTGGTTGCAGTTTCCAAGATCTTTGAAATCAAGACCAGCACTGAGAATCTTTGTACTGCTGACATTGATTAGCAAGTCTCCCTTAGTCTTGCTCATCTCATAGAGCACAAGTTATTCTGGTCACAGACAATATAAATCTCTGATTGAGAAAAAGAACTTGAGGTCACTGGAGTCACTTCAAGGCCTGTAGCGACTCTGTTAGTGACTACAGCAGTTACAGAGCCTATTTTATTGCATCCATGTGTACCATTAGGAATTACTATCTGCTCATGATTTGAAGAGCTGAGCAGGGTCCAGAGTATAAATGCACATGTCCAGATTCTTCAGCAGTTGTTTAGTACTACTAACAGAGGACCAAGCAAAGTACCCTCCCACATATGAGCTGAACAGCAAGACAAAGCTATGTAGATTCCCCTATCTGTCCAAGGGCCCTCCAGAGCACTGTTTCTGACCTTCATGCTTCTTAGTCTTACCAAAACAGAAGGGTTCTTTCACCAAAATATGAATATTAATGTCACATCACTATCAACTGGAACATCTACAGAGTATTATAATCACCTGGTATGTTACCAGAAGCTTGGGGCCTTTTTTTGCATCAGAATAATTAGTGTGATTGGTTGCAGCATGCCTAGAATACACTTTGTTTTCTAATTCCAAATAAACACTATCAAGGAAAAGGGAGGTGTGGAAAACAGATATCAGA
>NW_010584448.1:126230-137647 GCF_000705375.1 Tinamus guttatus | reverse complement strand
TCCACGCTGCGCACACATCAGCAGACGAGCTGCCATCCAAACAGAACGGTCCAGTTCATGGTCTTTTCTGATGGCAAATAAACAATTCGCTTGTCAAAGTAGCTTCTAGAAGTGGTTATTCTCCGTAAGCAAGTTTAGCTGGCATGCAGCTGGATCATGAGAGCTTAGACTGCGGATCAGCTGTCAAAGTTTTATTATTCACCTTTTGAGAGAATAGGGGGATAGGTGAAGAATCATTCACTGCAGTCTGTACTATTTTTAAGAAAGAAATAAACTCCATATAAAAGCAACACATAATATAAGCCCAAGTATGTCACAACATAGTGACTGACAACTCCACTCTGCCATTTTTAAATTGAGGCTTCCACTATCAAACTTATTATCTTACAAGTTTTCCTCTAGAGTGAAGTCTTCAGGTTGTCCAGTTGGCAAGTATCTGACATTTCTCCACCTTCCATTCTCAAAGGAATTAAATAGTCATTTAATTTTAATTCCTCCCACATCAATTTATTTTTGTGTTACTGATGGGATACAGGATATTATTTCATGCTATTATTATTTCTAACAAAAGCTCTTTAGACTCTAGAAAGATGTTTAGTGGCATTTTCACCAGCATAAAATGTCTGTAATCACATTTGTCTTCCTGTTCTTTGCTCAAGTAATACCACTTAATGTTCATCAGTATTACAGAGGCAGCAGCTGCAAACAGAAATACATTTTGGAAAGAAATCAAATTTAAAAAAAAATGCAAAAAGAACTCAAGCTGCCACAACACTTAAGTACACAGACATACTCCCTGAGATCTTCCATTTCTAATGAAGCACCACAAAAATAAAACTTTCCAGACATTTGTGGCAGACAGGTACTCAGGACAAAGAAATTAACCACCCAACATCTTTGTAATGAAAGTGATTCGGTCTTATACAGATCTCAAAGTAAAATATCCAGATTTTTTTCTAAACCAAGTCATGTTAGTTGAAATATATTGGAGCAGGGGGCACACACAAGAACAAGTTAAGGGTTTTATATATATATATATATATATATACACACACACACTATTACTGTATTATAAGGCATCAGGGCCTTGCTTTGTTAGCATGTTGCCTTGGGAGAGGGACTCTGAAAAGAGCCCTACAACACAGCCAGCTGCCAAGATCCTCCTTGGAAGCTGCAGAGAGGGTACGGATATGCCCATATGGCAAACTCCCAAGCACAGCCACAGCCTGACATTGTGCTCTTATTCCCCAGCAAAGGCAAAGCTATTTGTATAAGTCTGTTCTCTGAAGGAAGGTGGCTAAGGGACTACCTCTTAACTCTAACACACCTGCACAGTTATCAAAGCTCCAAGTCTGCAGAGCTCTGAAGGACCAGAAATATATTTTCCCTAAAAATGAGAATCAAGCCAGAACTTATTTTTAGACAAAGACAAAAAGATTACTGTTACTGACACCAAAATGAGAGAGTAGCCCTCACTGTTAGGCTGGCCAATCAGCCCCATTATGCTAAGGATGCTGTAATTCCAGTTGAAGCAGTGTACTAGAATTTCTCTTTTAATTTCTCGGTTCAGTATATATATTGACCATGTTTTTGTTTTTGATCTTGGGTTTGCTTTCATCTCCGACTAGAGCTCTTCATAGTACTTGAGTATTAGTTTCAAAGTTTACTTTCAGTAAGTATATTTTACTAGAAACAACTAAACTTCAGCTTTTCTAGGATTATTGGATCCTGACTCAATAACAGAGTTTAAACTAAGAAATGCAGTGTTTTCACAGGAATGAGATGATCCCATAAAAAACTCAGTTTAACACAAATTGTTTTTTTCCCTATTTATGTATGTGAAGCTTGCCTGCCCATATCCATGATGCCCACTCACAGCTACCCTCTTTCACAGCTTGAATTGAGTTTGATGCCTAAAAGGAGTGATTTTCAAGATGAAAACTCAGCTGCTTTTCAAAAAAATAAATCTGTCATTTACTTCTCATTTAAGTCTCAGCCCTTAATGAGTGATAATGAGTGTTGGAGAAAGCACAAGGAGAATTTTTGATGCAAGATCAGAGACAACTCAGGAACTCAAGGACACTTGATAGTCAGAATTTATCTAATAAACGAGCTGCATTTTTGATATATTTTGAATGTTATAGCTTGCTTTAGTTTGGACTCTGGTTGAAAGCAAAGTTATCTTTATCACAGAAATACTTTAAAGGAAATGAGTTTTAAAAACTATATGATATTAAATTGTTATAAAGTTTTATTACCAGAACAAAAGGTCAGATGCATAGCTTATATAAATTACTGTTGCCTCTTTGATGTTAATAGAGTTGTACTAGTTTCAAGTTAGAATCTGGTCTGTTGTGCCCTAAACTTCATATTTAAAACACTTTCCCTTAAGATTTGCCTTTCCCTAATCCAGATATGTCACATTAATTCAGTGGCAAAACCAAAGATACCCAACAAGAGCAAAGAAAGCAAAGCCATGCTGAACAGAGGTCTAACAAGAAAAATCCTTCTTTAAATCAGTCTTTCAGCCCTCACCCATGTCTTCATTCTTCCATTGCGGCATTTGTAGAAATCCCACGTGCCTAGAAATTCTCCAAGTATGAATATAAACAACTCAACTGTCAGCTTTCAGTTACCTGATTTTTTTTTTGGTGTATGAAGATAGACAGACAAACCATTTGCTTTAAAAACTTCTACCATCAGAAGAGCTGTACACATGTTATGATATCTAACACATGCAGTGTTAATTGGAAGATAAAGTAGTTCATACTGAAACTTTTCAGCAAGCATTTAAAAATATACATATAGACCCTGCTTGATACAGTTACTGAAGCATGTAAGCATGTTTGAGCAGGACAATAGTATGTCTGCAGTAGCCAAATTCCAGTAGATATTTTCTTTTCATGTCTTACATCAATTACTTCCCTAAACCCTCACCAGCACAAGTTTTCCCTTCTTCTTAAAAAAAGGCACACACCACACACACACAAGAAAAGAGAGGAAAAAAAAGTGACTAACTGCTCTTTGGTCACAAGATCACACCACACTTCAATATGAAGGAATAGCTCAATGAGCTTATCCTACATGGCTTCAGCCTCAAACCTTTATGATGATAAAAGGAAAACTCCGAATTACATGGCATTAAGTTATAAAAAACAGGGCCAAGCAGAACCCAACCAGGTCCAAATGCTCCAGAAGTTTATATTTAGCACTTAAAGTTAACAAACCAATCCAGAACCTTTACCAAGCATGGGAGTAGACTGCTTCAAGTCTTTTCATTAAGAGAGAGTTCCTAAAGCCAAACCCTGCTTCTCATCCTATCCACAGGACACAGTTCTTCAGAAGAGGAAGAGACTGATATTTCTGAAGACATGGCACCATCCGAGTTTGACTTCCCCTAGCCTCAGCAAACTTTCAATCTAAAATACCAGGAGTGTGAGCAAAGAACAAGAAAAGGGGGGAGACAGTGAAGAGTAATCGTTTATACAGAGGGACTTATGCCAAGGTGTTCTGCCCAAACCTCAGACTGTTGACCAGTCCACAAGAATTTCATCCTATTATATCTTCCAGTTAGACAACTAATATCAGGGTGTAGTTTTCCAATTAGTTTTGCACTCATCTAGTAGTAGTTTCCCTAATTTGCTTATGTGTGTATCATGTAAGTACTCTAAACTCTACAGCTTCTCTTTGGTCTGCAGCGCTCATTACCCAGCCATAGAAGTAAATTATGCCAAGTCAATCTAATTTCATCTGAGCAACTCCACATTACCTTCCCAGTGCTCTTCTAATATTTTTCTAGATGACTTCACTGTAACTCCAAGACCTCTGTTCAAACACACAAAGTATTCATTTTACACTAAGACAGCAAGTACACAAACACACAAGACTGCTCACTCCCACTTCTTTTCCTTCTATTCCACCTTATTAAAAGGTGTTGTTTGCAGCACATCAGGATGTGGTTTTATAACCAACACAGAGGAATTAGTATTGTAGTGATTTCTACTAAAAACAGCCACCACAATTTCTGTAGAACAGTTTATCTAGCCCTACCATTACTCTGAAGAACCAGATGTGCATCAGCCCACTGCTCCATAAGAATACCACACAACTGCATAACACCTTGTACTGTCTGAAGAATGACATTCATACCACTTCTCTCAGAGGGCATTACTGCTCCTTTAGTCCAAACAGTGTCAAGCCTTGACATCTTGAATCATAAGATATAATGTACCAGATGTTAAGTGACAGTCTCCAGGAGGCGGGTGCACAGCTCAGACACAGTTACATATACTAGCCTTGCCTATGCCCTACCCAACCATCTAACTTTAGTGCGCTCTAATTTGAGTGTTCAGAAATGCTTTTAGTGATCTATATTTGTGCTGTATGTACAACACAACTCCAGCTAAAATAGAACATTGAATGACATTTTTCTTCCTTCTAAAGTTTTAGAAAAATAAAGCTTAAGATCTTAAAAATAACTCAACATACAAATGGGTTCCAAGTGAATAATTTAATGCAAAGGGTAAATTAAACTTTGAATAGCAAGAATAGACTATAAATGGGGGGGGGAAGAAATAAATATTTGCTTCATGTCTGGATAAGCAGTTTGGCCATGCAACTGAAGTAATTCATCATACTTATTACCAACAATACTGGCACTGAGCTGTTCCTTGGATCAATCTTTTCAGAATCTCTAAAGAAAGAGGCAGGTTGGGCAAAATGGCAAAAATAATTTTCAAATATTAACAGGTACTTCTAGAACACATGAGGACCACATGAGTCTGATCTTTTCCTCCCCTCCATTACCAGCTTTACTGGTGTAAGGAGCAAAACCAGTAGTATTTCAACTGTTCTGTGGTATCCCCCCAAGTCAACACTGATCTTGAGGACTGACACAGAATAAAAGCAGATAAATAGCTATATGCTTCTCTGGGAAGAAAAAAAAAAAAAAAAAGAAACAAACAAGCAAGACAAGCACATGCAAGAAGTGTTCCAGCACCCAGCACTTATGTTATAGCTGTTCAGTGACAGAGCACACCTGCGCATTGGGCTGAACTACCATGAGGAAAACAAAAGGAGAACAGTCACAACAATTAAAAGCTATTGTTATTACGTGAGGATATAAGAATTCAGAGCACTCGGTTTGGGAACTAGGAAGCAACTTGTGAATTTACAGAAAGTAAAGTTGACAAATTTCTTATTGCAAGCATTAAGTTAAATTTGCTAAAATAATTGACTTTTATTCAAAAACTAGACTTGTACATATGGAACAGGTTTCTCTACCTAAAACCTCCAATCATTCTACTGTCAGAGTCAAACTTTTATGCAGCCCAAACCTGATTTCTTTCTATGATAGAAAGCATCCATTACATGAGTACATTTTAGAAATCTAGGAAATTAAAAAGCTCGGAATAAATAATGAATTCATACAACTACTTAAAGACAAATCAGCACTTATGTTTCATTAAATTCCTCAATATCTACATACATTTTTTAGCATATGGAAAATGAAAAACAAGATTGTTTTGTAACTCCTAGCTAATAATAAAAATTGAAAAATGTGAATATATTTAGTATGTTTTCTGAAGATTAAAGACATGCCCACCTTTGTATGGGAGCTACCTGGGCAGTTGACAGCCCATTGCACTAGAGTGGGACATGCTGTAAACTTTAAAGGCCCTAATTCCCAAAGTACACTGTAAGGACTTACTGCACAGGTACAAGAGCACACCTGAGATGTACATATGTATTTGAGAGACATGGATGGGCTCCCACTTTTGTAGCAAACTGGTTAAACAGCAATTAAAATATCCTTGCAATCAAGATGCTTATGGAAGGAATGTGATCAGGATGGACATTCCTCATTGGCTTCTACTGAAATGTTTTTATGTAAAAGACTTTCAGCTACAGTATTTCCTTAAGTTGAGGACACACCAAAGCATATTCTTAGAGTGAGTCAGACTGTACCAACAAACAGTCTTTAACTGATTTTAAACATGAACCTGATATACACTGCATCCCTGTTTTGTCTCCTGCCTTTTCATCAACTCTCTAGAGAAAATGATATGTTGAACTGCTTTTTTCTAGCAAGTCAGAGATTTCCCTAGCTCCTATATTTGGTCACAGTGCTCTCTCATATGAGTTTCCTATAGTAAGACTTATAGGACACTGAACACTCTATCCCTAGACTCATCTGGATGATGGCACTAAAGACTTAATACTTCTCCCTCCAGTTTCAGACCAAAAAAAAAAAAGGCTGTACATTTTGAAGCAATCCTTTATAAAAATATCTGACAACATTCTTCTGGAAATATACTTGAAGCTTTCAGAGGGGCACTGCAAGTCTGCTCACAAAGCACGACTTGAAAGAGGTGGAGGGGAACAAGCAAACAAAAAAACAGTAGTACTCAAGCCTACATGTAGAAACATCTCAGTTTTCCAGTGGACTAAACAGGAAATTTAGAGCTAAATAGCTCAAAAGCAGATCCATAAAGCTTAAGACAGCCATACGAAAAAGCCCCTTCACAGATACACACCAGATTTTTTGATAACGTCAATCTCCAAAAGCCTCTATTACACAGAATCAGAGTTGCTGTTTGCAAGAGGTTTCTAACCTCCCACTTCTGACAGAGGCCAGAACAGGGACATGAGCTCTTCCCTCGCCCGCGGAGGGCAGCCGGTTACACAGCGCTTTCGGCAATGGGCTGAGGACACCGTTCAGCAGCCTTCACAGGCAAAACAGCCACTGCCGTTATTCCAGATCGCTCTCAGCTGGGCTGCAGTCTAGGTTACAGGTCAGCTTGTGATTTCTCTTAGCTTTCAAGAGAAAGCAAAGCATCACATTCACACCTCCATGATTACCCTTGTCAACACAACCAGAGGTTGCAAGGTGGCAGTACACAATTATCACACAATGTGAGCCTGGGCAAAAGTAAATGGAGCACCAGACCTAAGTACTTGTGTCATACTTGCATATAGGTCTGTTTTCAGTCTGTCTGAGAGACATTTCTGACAATAAAACACCTCCCTTGAGAGGGCCTCGAAAACATGACCCTTCCACACACTTGTAAAGCAAAAAGTCAGTCTCATACAGCTGCTCAGAAGTGTTGAGCAAGCTTCTGAGATATCTCAGCAGAAATAAGGGCATTATACTCTGAAAATCATCTTTTCCTGTATAAAGTGTATATAAACGTATACCCTGCAAAACTAAAAATTGCAATATTTTGCTCCACTAATACACATGCATTGCAAGACTTTCTGGCTAAAATGCTGAAACATGCTGGTTAGAACTCACTGTTTCTAGTTTATATTGTATTTACAGTAATTTATACCCATTCTTTCTAAAGCCAGAAAAAAAAAAAATCACCTTGCATTTCCTTTATTTTTCCTCCTCCCTAGCTAAAAGCCTCTAATTGCTTTTCTACAAGAGTACTGTCTTTTCTTTGTTTTTAAGGAGAGAACTGTATATGTCTTAGCAAGAGTATGACAAGAGAACACTGACTGGAGCTGTATTGCACCATTCCAGCTAATAAATACTTATCCTCAGGATTTAGAGGAATTATATGGATATAAACTAGAATCAAGTTATATGTGTCCATACTAAAACTGTCTGGAATTTGGAAGCTGTCAAAGCTGTGGTAGTTTAGAAAAACTAAAGGAAGTTTATTTTATCAGCATCAACTTATTCATTATTTAATAACTTTTGTTATTGCTAAGTTTTGTCCTATACAGTGTTACCCTCTAAAATAACTCCCCAGGTCTAGCCCCATACAGTATAGGGGTGGATGTACATTAGTAAATTTACACACAAATTAAGAGGTTCTGCATAAAAACAGAGGAAGAGATTTTTTTTTTTTTAAAGTGCTTTTGCAAAGCAAACAGAATGCCAGACCCAAACAGTTCTTGAGGATGTAAAGAACAAGTGACAAAATAAGTAATCTGAGACCATATTACACATTTGTTTTCTTTCAAGTAAACTGTTTGCTTTGTTGTTGGGGCTTAGTATATGCTCTAGATCATAGATTACCCTTGTAACTCTTGCCTTTTTCCTTTGTTTTCAGTATCTTAAACTTCTAAGTGCAAAATACCAATCAAGTTCACAACAAATTCTACCTCTTCACTCCTGCTCCATTGCCCTAGTCCTTAGTAAGTCAATATTTAAAAACAAACAAGAACCACCCCCTCCACACACACACTAAAACATAACATCAGGTATGCAAGAGCCCCATTATTTTTCCAGAACTTCTTCAGAACCTTTTTTTTCCTCCAGATTAGACAACTATCTCAGAAGCATAGTCTAGTTTCTTTATACTTACATGTTGAATTTAACATTTCGCAGCCCCTGAACAGATGCTCAGGAGAGTCCCACTAACAAGTCCCATCTATTACATCTACATTATCAAAGCACACCGCCACATCAGTTCCCCTGACAGACTCCCACAGGGGTTATTTCACTTGGTGAATATACCAAAAAGCATCAGGTCACTGGCAGGCCTTTCCTAGACCACACTAAAAATACCTGTAGCCATGTTAGTCCAGCTGGCCTTTTAACAGTTTATATCTTTACTTAGTCAAGTACAATCAAATTCAGGTGCTCCTAAAATGGATCCCACCTGACCCAGTCTAAGGTGCTCCTTTTCTACTCTCAACACCCACAATAACAAAAGACTTCATGTAAGTAAAATACTGTTGCAAAGCTGAGATGAAACATGCATCTGCTGGGCTTACCTGAAGGCTCCTGCTCCAACATCCCCAACATCATGTGCTCACTGACATCACTAGTCTCACGCATTGAGATCCAGCAAGACACATTATGGCAGGCATAAGAATAGTTCATCAGCTCATAGTCTTGGGAGGATCCCTGACCAGAATAAAGCACCTCAGAGCCTTCTAGATCCCTTAAAAATCAGCTACTTTTCTTTTTGCCTCATTTCTCCATAGCACAATTAAAAGGAGTCTCATTAACACAAAAAAAACCCTCTCCACCCCCACCTGTTTCCCCTTCTGCACGTCTCTGCTTCCCTTTATACCACGAGCTCTCAGGTGCTCCACATCAGCACTCCCACCATCTCAGGTGTGTTCCATCACCAGCCAGGGAAGCCCCATAGCCCACGTGAGCAGGCATGGCAAAGAGGAATCTGAGACCTGGAAGTGTGTTTTAGGATAATTAAGCTGACTTTGTGCAGGACGGATGGTTTGTTTTGTTTTTCTAAGCAATGTATCTTTTTTTCTTTTTTAATAAAAAAGGCATATGCCACATTAAATGAGTTAATGCAGTTATTTCCAATAAACTTGTGTTTTTTTTTTTAAAAAAAGTGTCAGCTTATTTGCTACTACTAATTGCTGTTGCACTAAATTAATCGACATGGGTTTCCTACCTCCACCTTCGGTCTTTGCACTCCCTCATTTTGCAAGCACTAGTGCCAGGTGACTTACTGGTAGCTCTCCAAGTGCCCCCACAGCTCTTTTCAGAAAAGAAGACGCCCCTGGCTTAACTCTCTTCTCCGGCACCTCGCTCCCCGTGGGGCGGCAGTGAGGGGGAGCTCGGCCGCTACCCGCGTGGGGGGCAGAGCCAGCTGGGCGCACGCAGGGCCAGACCTCGAGAAAACCACAGCCCTTGCCTTAAACCAGCGGGGAGCCCAAACTGCTGCTCGTCTCTGCTTTCCTTCATTCCTAATCCATCTTCTGGTCTATATAACTTGTTACCACCATGTTCTGATGTTTGTTTAATTAAAGGTGACTCCTTGAGTGCAAGCATGTACCTAACTAAATACCCTTAGACATTTAATACATTTATGATATTCTTACATATTCAAAACATTTTCACAATAGGCAATTTATTTTCCATCTCCACTCTTGTTCAGGGCTGTATTCAGCTTGTGGAAAATGAACCCTTTAAAGCACTTAAGGCACTAAGTATTTCTTGTATGTAATTTAGGTTTAGATTCATATGTCATAACAGGACGGTAAAATTTTCACCAAATAACATGTTGCTTATAGTCATTGTAAATATTTTGTTTCCTATAAAGTTATCACAGAAAAGAGTTGCACTTTGTTCTACCTCTGGTTTATCTCCAATAAAAGGACAAAAGAAAGAATGCTTTCACATACATTTTGCTAGAAAGAGATGGTTCTCCTGTTACATTTCTATGCTGCAGAAGTCAGGAAGGAAAGATGAGTGGCAATGAGAGCTCCTCAGTTGCTGAGTGACCAATGCACGGAGCAGGAACACTCAAGCCCCTGCTGCATGATGGCTGTTTCTGCTCCAAAGCAGAGCGTGCCAGCTTTGCACGCTGGTGGGCAATGCAGAGCGATTCAAGGTAGTGAAGATTCAAGCAGATATATCCGCAGGGCATGACATAGAAATATCAAAGGGACACAGCCCACTACAGCACAGCTTTTAACTCGAGGCAGGGTCAGCTGCTTATGAAGTGGAGTGCCCCCAGCCATCCACACGCTGCTCCTGCATAAATCGACAGGTCCCAGCTGTGGAGATAGTGTGAACAGATGTGCCATTCCTGCAGAAATGCTCAAGTACATACACCTTGTTTTGCTTTGTTTTGTTAGTCTTGATTCTCATTCATCTCCATATCATTGGGAAGGCCATTCCACAATCATAGCGGAAGTTTCATCCTTTGGTTAGCTCTATCCAGAAGAGAAAGAAAATGGTGATGAAACTGTAATAACTTGAAACAGTGTTTTTGAAACCAGTCATCCAGCTGTACAATGTGTCTATTACATGCTACATGATTTCACCACTGTTCTTTTACAAATAAACAAAAAAACAATTGGGCACAAAAGTTGAGCAAGTGAAGAGCAGGAAACGAAATCAGGAGTGAAACAGTATCTTTTCATGTACGTCAATCCGAACTCTTACTCCCTGTTCTTTGAAAGCCACCTTTGTCACCATGAGAAAATTCACAGAACCACAGAATAGCCGAGGCTGGAAGGCACCTCTGGAGATCATCTCCTCCAACCTCTGCTCAACTGGCTCACCTAGAGAAGGCTGCCAAGGACTATCCAGGCAGCTTTTAATTATTTGCAAGGATGGAAACTCCACAACTCTTTTGGGCAACCTGTTCCAGTGCTCTGTCACTCTCACAGAAAGATTTTCTTACATTCCAATGGACCTCTCCAAGTTTAGTTTTTTGTCCACTACCTCCTGTCCTGAAAATTCACAGTGGTTAAGTTGCTGAAAAATGAATAAAGTATGCATCATTTCTTAGAAAAAAGAATGCAAATAAAAAATACATCTTTTAAAGATTTTCTTTCTTTAATCCAATAACCTGAAACTAAGTATCTCAGCTTCAACAGCTACTAGAATATTCTTTATATGATTTTGAACAGTACCTTTCTCAAATATTAGGTTCCTTTTTACTGACATATTTAAATGTTTTCCATAAGCAGGCCCAGTGATA
>NW_010584448.1:106644-118075 GCF_000705375.1 Tinamus guttatus | reverse complement strand
ATAATGCAATACTTAAATACAGAATTGTAAGAAGCTGCACTTACTCAGGGAGATTTGGGGAGTGTTGAGGCTAGAAGAGGACAGAAGAGTCAGTCTTTGTAGTGTTTACACAAAACTAAGATTGCTCTTTCCTATTCTTTTGAAAGAAAAAAAAAAAAAACAAAAAACGAGCAAATTAAAAAAAAAAAAAAACAATCAAACAACCAACCAAAAAAAAAAAAAAAAACCAAGGAAAACTCCTGACAGGTCTTTGGGAAGTTTCACGGTAAGTAGTCCTGAGCATTATTCAAGATGCATTCGATCCTTACATTTGGAAACACAGTGGGATTCCCTCTTTTCTGTATCCTATTTGACACTGCATTTCCTCTAGTATGCAAAACGGGTAGGGTTTTATTGAATTCTCCCCTTGTCACTCGGAAATGGAAAGGGGTGAGCGAGGCTTTGGCAAACTCTCATCTAGTGTCCATCTAGGGACAAACCTCTTTTTTCCTGCAATATCAGTTACTTTAAGGCTCATCACATAGGCAATGTTACAGCGAATAACGCTACCTACCAGCTCCTTTAGCAACCAATTGCATACAATAAACTGTACTTAAAATTAACACAGTATGTGTGATATAAACATTGAAGCTAATCATGAAAACAGTCATAGTGAAAGCCAGTTATGCAGGTTACTAAGAGCCATTACGATTTCTATTCACAGCAACAGGAATAATATCATTATCTATGAGAGACTATGTACAGATAATGAAAAAAAATATGCTTAACATAAACTCAAAAACAAAAGGACAAATTAAAATGAATGTCTATAAAACCACAGGAAATTGTACTACATTACTAAAAATGAGCTTGAAGATTCACTTAAAAGATTGACCAGCTTTTAATGTTAAACTAACTTTGACCTGCCTCTAATAAAAGTTTAAGTAGCTTTGTTTATGTATGTGTAAGTGGGTGTGAATGTACCTACGTAGCTATTATATGACTCCTGCACTTTTCAATTTGGCTGGAAACAGTATAAAATGGTATTGAGCTCTTGGCATATATGCCTGTGGGCCTGCCCAAAGAGATGGAATATTGGCACTCCTGCAGAGTGAAATGCTTCAAAATGGCTTTAACAAAGTTTAGAATGTATTTGGCAAAAAAGTGACCCTTAATCCTTGGTACAGGTGAATGACTTCAGAAATATGCAAATCCACCCTAAGTAGATTTATGACTTCTTATTCATTAGGATACCATCAAATGCAACTTTTGCATTTGGAAATCTTATCATGCCTACCTAGGCTCCTGTTCCGTTTCAAACGGAGATTTATTTAACACCAATTTATAAGCAACAAGATGTGTAGTGTCTGTTATCATGCTACTACTCATTCCTCGTAACTGTCATTCTAAATTATCATTTACAGGCATTTATTTCTACAACAGCATAAAATGATACCAAAACAATTTATTATTGCAAAGCAATAAATTATACTGCGGCTGTTATTATTTTGGTTCCCTAAATAAGATTCAGTAACACCTAAATGGGTATATTAATGATTGTTGTCAGAGGTTTGTTGTTAATTTTTTGTTGTCATTTTAAGGTGCTGTATGCACATTTATCAGAATCAGCCTAAATAGTCTATGCTGTTTTCTTAGCTCTCCTCCACTGGCCTTTTTTGCTACCATCGTGTTCAACTGCACTTCAAAAGGGCCAAGTACAAGGAAGGTTTGAAATTCACTTTTAAATGTCCTGATTTAGCATGCTAGGTGAAAGAAAAGCTTGGAGGCAGCCCAGCAACCTTTGGAACACAACAGCTATGCTGCAGATGAAACCTGGTGTTTTCCTTTGAAGAGAAGCTACCTGCTAAGCGCTCTTGACCACGGGTGCTCAAAACTTGGCAGAAAGCCTGCTTTATCTCCCTTCCTGGTCGTTATGAACTCAACAAGCGCCTGGGGCACTTTTGAATAATGTTTCATATTTAAATCTAACATGGGAACAGGGATCAGCCTTTGTAGAGACCGTGAACTAGATTTTCAAAACAACAAATTGATAGAAAAATCATAGCCTGTTCCAGCACCAAAACCACTGATAGATTTCTCAAGGAACTCTTTTAAAACCTTGCCCTGTGAGACCTAGCCATTATTCTAAGGTGCATGGGAGAAAATGGAAGGTGAATTATCATTACTTTTGGCTACAAGAAATCTATTTCTGCTCTGCAGTTCCTTTCTTGGCTTCTTGCCACCCCTCTTCAGTTTCTGAGAGAGGCAAAGGGCTTCAGATTTTCTGGTATTGGTACAAACATTTAAATAAATTAACCAGACTGAATGTTTCTTGTGTCCCACTCCAACCAGTGGAACACTGGAACATCATATTTTGATCTCTCAGTTATTAAATGACATTATGAGTGTCAGCAATCGGATGGAAGGCTGTGACTAGCCAGGAAAATGGGAAATTATTTCTTTTATAATATGTATTGGGTAATATGTACATACAACACTTCATGGAATATTAATCCTATGAGATGCTTTAACCTGGTATAAGATACTTCAATCTGGTATCCTAGGAGGTACTTCAACCTTTCAGTATTCCTGGAATACTGCAGAGAGAAGACACTGGGGAGCTACAGAGAAAAACTAATGCCAGTGTTCAGTGAAGATTAAAGAAACTATTAAAAAAACTTTTCACACACAAATATTATCTAAGCGTGTGAGAACTCAGGTATAGTTCTAAAGCACCAAGACTGGAAAAATTGTATCCATAGATACAATAAGTAAAGAATTCGTACAAATTATATGTAGCTATTGTGATAAAAATGTTGCCATCTGCTTTAAGGCAATATATGAGTCTATGTCTTAAGTAACATTTTTGCATCAACAGTATCAGAAAAAGTACCAGACAAATATCATGAAGAAAATGGCAAAAGATATTTTGGATTCCCTATTATTTATATCTAATAGCTTTCAGGAAAAAACAGGAAAACTGGGAAGATCTAGGGGACCACATATTTGAATATTCAAAAAGACTAGAAACAGGAACAACAGGGAGGTCAGCAGGGTATTTGCTCACAGGTAAAAATCATTATGGATTAGAGATTAGAAGTAAAAGTACTGCTCATCAGTTTGGCTTCAAAGATGATGGATTTCGTCATTCTGCCCTCTTTGATGGCATTATGGATCCAAGGGGAAAAGGAGTGGTGTCCACATAGCAAACTGGGATTTTTCCAAGGCATTTCATTTAATGTTTACAAAGCAGTTTACAGAAAAAAAAATACTCATGGATAATTAATAATAATCATGGATTTAACTCAAAAGTCACAGAGTAAGTTTTGGAGGATTGACTGCTATCATTAGGAACAGAGATGTTAATACTTGAGGCTGCTAGTGACTTCAGTAGCAAACAAACTTTTTTGCAAACATTATTCTCTGTCACTATCTTCAAGATATATAAAACTTTGTTGCCAAAGCCTGAGAAAAACATCAAGAGGCTACGAGCCTTGCAGAAGGATGGCTTTGGTGATCTAAGGGTTCCTTCTTACACAATCTACAACCAACTAGGTTGTCTGAAAAAGGTCTATGAAACTCATGTTTCAGAAGAAAACCCATTTTTGCCCCCCAAAAAAGTTAAAATGGAATATAGATATTTGCTACTGGTTCACTGGTCTTAGAGCAGTCATTACACCACAGACAGAATGAATTACTCCAGAAACCTTTGGCATTCACTAATTTGAATCTGAAAAAAAAAAATCTTAAAACTTGTCAAATCCTATCTTTTAAGGATAACAGTCTAGAATCCCGAGGAACTAAACAGAGCCCCGTAAGCAGATCATCCAAAATTCACAGGTCCGTCTTTCAGTAAAGAAACTTCAAATTTACACACCTGCTATCACAACCTCATGATGCAATTGACTGACTGAATCTTTGACTTCTTCTTGTCAAACACCAGTCATTAGTAATAGCAAAAAGGCTTATTAAACATTTTGCTCACCTCTGAAACAAACTAAATCTCACACTGTCACTTTTAACCTTAGGCAAGGAAATAAAGGAGCCTAAAGCCTCACACCCTCTAAGTCATGAGAGATGCAAACTCTCTGAGGAGCTCTGATGACAATTGCCTTCCTCATCTCATGTCCTTGGGCATATTGTTTAAAGCATTTACAAAACAAATGTGAAATACCTGTGTGTATATATACATATGAAATATACGTAGGTAGGGACATATTACATATATAAAAATGCATATGCATTCTATACTATATATAAATATATAGAGAACTCTTGTGTATATTTTATTATATATAAATATATGTATACATATACAGTACGACCCATTTTTTTCCCACCGCTGCCACCCTTGACTTTTTGCGATCAAAATATCATCATATAGACAAATTCTGATTTTTAAGTAGAATGATCAAGAAAAGAAAATGCCAAGTATTTCATAATACATTTGATATATTTTATGTGCTGCTTCACACCTGTGAAAGATATCCACAGAAGATCTCTGAGTGTCCAGCAATGGCTGTCCTCAATACGCTTATGTTAACCTTTTGGTCAAAACTTTAAGTAGCTCAAAGATATGGCTCAAACTGCAAATCTGACTGCTATTAACTTGCCCATTTACTTAATAAAATGCCCTCTTACACTTAGACAACTAGGATCACAAGGTTCAAATGAGACCTAAATCAAATACACTGTAGTTCTCCAGTCATGTCCTAAACAAATTTTCCTTTCCAAAAGCTACTAGAGGACTGTTTCAAAACTAGTTTACGAGATAAGTGTCTACTTTTTAGACAATTCAAAAGAACAGAGCAAAAAAATATGTAAGAGTTTCATTTACATTCAATTCCATTCCTTTCATTTTGTAACCAAACCTGATTTGGGGAATATTCTCTATCACTTTTGTACACACTTCTTTAGATAAAACAAACCAGCCCCAAATGTCCTACACTGAAATGCGTCCATGGCAAGAAAAAGCTTTCCCCTTTCCCCTCCTGTTCTCTCTCCTCTCTCACATTCTCTTTCTCTCTTGCTTTCTTTTTCTCTTTCTTTTCAGAGGCTCATAGTCTAGGATGTACATTCTACCTGCTTCCACTTAAATTTATTTAAATAGCTAAAGCCTTTTTTTTTTGACTCTGGTTCTTAATCCTTAGCCAATTTCAGAACATATTGTCTCTTCTCTGGATAATAAAACTATCAGTTATGTGCCAAAGAGATTGACGTTATATTTGCACTCAACCAAAACATAAATATTCTGTTACTTACAGATAAATCAATATATTGAATAATTCATTAAGATTTTAAACAATATTTTAATCTAATTAAATAAACACTGTTTATATTTTATTAGTTTGTACTAAGTTTGCATTTAACTGTCATTGTCTTAATTATACTTTGCGCAGATAATTCCTTTGATTTGTTTTGGTATCATTATTTTTAGGTCTGCATTTATTTTTTGGTGATAGACCTCCATATAGCTTGGGACAGGGCTTGGGAAAAGGGGAATGGGCGAAGCTGGGGTAAAGGACCATTTCTTTCGTTAATATTCTAGATATCGTTACCTCTTCCTATCTCACAATTATGTTACTTAAAAAAATTATCCTAAATTCTGTGTTTTGTGTAGTATTACATTAGACCTTGCACATATACATAACTGTGCAGCAGCAGCAATTTTTTTAAAGGAGATTGTTAGGGGCTGAAGAGCCCACCACACAGTTACCAGTCTGCGCTTGTCCTGTTTCTCCCCTCTTTTGCAGGCCACTAATGGGTGCTAGTTACAGCCTCAGCCAGAGGTCACCTGGATCCCTGGCCCATCTATGGCTCTCTTTGTAGCACAGTAAGTGCTAGAACAGATAGATGCTCCAGACAGCCCTTTCTGTGTAAAAATCCCCCTTTCCACGTAAGAGCACAAGACCAAAAGACAAGTGAGATTGGACGACAGGATCTCTTCTTTCCGAAACAAAAATAAAAATTAATCAAAGCTCTGATGGCACCTAATAACATTATATTCACTGCAAATGATATTAGTGTCCTTAATGAGTTTATAGATATCCATATCTGAGCAGTGTATGAATCTTTTAAAATACGAATCAGTGTTTTCCCTGGAGAAGTATGTTGCTGAATGCAATCTGTCAGCTTCTCAGACTCCTATGCTGTAGTAAAAGATGATCAAATCCTCTTCCATGTTTTATGAATTGAAGGTGTAAGTCAGTTTAACCATTAAATAAGTCAACATTCCTCTTATCTATCAGTTACTTTGATTTTATAGATAAAGGTATAACTTCTATTGCACGTAATTAAAAAGGAATAATTTATTTCACAATGTAGTTTCCATCACTGTCTGTTTCAAACCTAAAATGAGGGCAACCATTGACTGTAATTTTTCCTTTTCTAACCCATTCTCTCAAAAGAGGAATATGAATTCACTTTGATTTTTCATTTTTTATAACAAGAATTGTGAAGTGTTTCATATATTTAAATACCTAGTCTTGAAAAAATCATAATCTAGGAACCCAGCCCTTTCCCTCAAATATCATGGAAATGTTGAACTGTAGATGGCCTGCTCTCTTGTCTGTTTTAGCACTGAAGAATCAAAATACACACATCTGGATTTTCATTCTAGATAGTATTTGTTGTATTAAAAGAAATGTATCCACTGACTGACAAAGATTAAAAGAAGAATTGAAAACACTTAGCAACACTAACACAGATTTCCTAATCTCCATCTTTTTCTTGCTTTAAATCTGTTTTCTATTAACCATTCTCTCAACTCTACTTTTAAAATAAACATAGTATGTTGTCAATGCATAACATTTCTATGAATGTCTTCTACGAGCCAAAGTTTGATTTGATTGAGTTGGATTTAGAGGTTTGCCTTTCCCAATACATCCTCACTGAATTTCCCAGCCAATTCTAGATAAGAACCATACAGACATATATTTTATGATATTCAGATACGAACATACGTTTCACTTATGCCCTAAAATAGTTCTTATTGCCTTTAACAAATCTAGCATAAGCAATTACATCTATATCATAAAACAGTGCTATATACGTGCAAGGAAGTCCACGTTAAAGGACACTGCTCAGCCTCATCACCATTCCACCCATCTCACAGTCCCTTTTTTTAAAACGTCCTGATGAAAATGATGAAGTTTATCCATGCACTTCCCACAAGCAAGTCTCAAGACTCTGCAGTTTTTAATATCCCCCAAAAAAGCTAACAAAAAAAAGGAGAGAAACACCCTGACAGGTGACAGTGCACTTGCGAATGCAGGTACGCTTTTGCATTTTAGAAACCTCAAGCCATAACAGCCATCTTCCACTTGATCATGCAAATGTGCAAAATCAGCCCACAACTTTCTGCAGCCTCACCTGAGTGAGCATCTCTCCTAATGAATGACAAACAGAAAAGCTCTTCTCAGAATTGCAGACTTTCTGCAACTTTGAGCTCTGCCGAGGCCTGCCTTCTTACATGCTGGGGCATTTTCCTTTTGTAAGGAGATTGTTTCAGGAAAAGATAAGTTAATTAATATGCGCTTCTTCTCTCAGAAAATTCTGAATAAAACATTAGTGAGGAATAGGTTCTTTTAACACACACAAAAAATATCTGTTGACATTACCCTGAGCTCCCAGATTCCTGGTAAATCCCAAATGTTTTCTGTGCGCTCTGCAGAATGGATTTGTTTCCAAAAGAGAAACACCTGTGTTACACACCTAAAAATTATATACAATTTCTCACCTCACTGGGCCTGCCCTTTCCAATGCTCACTAATTGGTACTTAAGAGAATGTGATTGTACTTTCTGACTGCCTTCTATGCACAGTCAGTTGGAGTTTAAAATAAATCCTGTTAAATTTTAGGAGTGGATCATTACTTTCTCACTTTTGGTTCTAAAAAAGCTGGTTGTCGCTCAATTTATTCTGTCCTTTATCCTTTCTGTTTTCTATTTCTTCCCACTTATTTTCCTCCCACCTCCTAGTGGGGATTTTCACTCATTGGCTCGAATTCAGCTGAAATAATAAACCCGAGTAAAGATCTCCGGCAAAAGATCGTTGCCCAAGTGCATGACTGTGGATGCTGGAGCTATGCCCAGACAAAACCCTGCGCGTGCTGATCGGTCCCTCCCCACTAGAAGGGAGCTATTAGTCATGTCCGTGGCAGTGTTCAGGCCCCCAAGATACCTCTCTGCAGGGATCCTCACAGCCTGGAGCTCCTGAAAAACAGGGAAGGTTCAAAAGTGGGGCCAGATGGAGGCAACTTTGTCCTTTCCTGTTCCCAGTAGTAACTGTATGGCAAAACAATGCTGACAAAGGTCTCTCTTCAGGCTGTGGCTGCCCATTTTAGTTAAAATTGCCAGTCAGGCATCAGCCAAGACAGTGTGTGCAGGCAGGGGTTAAAGATTATATAGAGATTCTGCTCAGGTGTTCATGCATGGGGATATATCAGGAGAAAACAATGATTTATTGGCCCACATTAATATGATGTATTATGCATCTGATGCTAGAAACATGCACAAATCTTCTGTTGATCCTAGGTATGAGAGGGGATAGTTGCCTCTAACGATGCTATCTCCAACCTGCTGCCTTCCCCAGGCCTGCCTAAATACTACACAGCACAGGACTTTAATTGCAGGACTTAACCTTCACATTTACCCTGGTAGAAGCTATGTTGGTTTCCTCCAAGATTATGTTTGATGCAATCAGTCGAATGGCCTCTGTAAGATGATAAAACTAAAGTTCCAATGCTCTTGTCGGGAACTTGATGGGATTCCTTGAAGGATGTGGCGGAGGTGGCCTGCTGGAACATAGGTGACAGGTGACAGGAGGTGGAAAAGAGCTGCAGCACAGTCCAAACAGCATGCTGCCTGTAGTACATATCTTTGATGAGTGGGAAAACAAGACGGAGAACAAAGTAGGACGCAACTGACTAACGTATTGTATGCATTCATACCCACAAAGGGTCTAAGTTAAAAGGCGAACAGGCTGCTTCAGCACTGGCGTTTCCTAAGTTTTGTGTCTTACTTTGCATCCTCTGCCTTCTTTTGTCTGTGTGTACGTCTGTGTGAAATTTGGAATAAGCTTTAGTATGTACAAGTGAATTTGAAATCCTTGAAGTGTTCAGGGAAACCATTCTGATCTCTTGCACCTGCCTACAAGGAGCAGGCTTGGAGAAGTCTTATTCAACCTGCAAAGGCTGACTCACAAATGTAAGCAACTAAGGGTGGACAAACCTGAAATGCACTATAACAACAGGTAATGCGAAGCACAAATGCCTCTGCTAGGGACAGCATCAGCTTAGAGGTGCAGAGTTGGACATCTCAGCATCACAGACCTGGCAGCTGGTGCAGCTGGGAGGTGGCTTTGTGGAAAGCTGCAAGAATTCGGGGGCACTGCATGGTGCTCACTGATCCCCATGCAGAGGAGACAGGGAGAGCAGGGCTGCTTCTCCTTGCTAACTAACTCAGCTGTTGCTTGAAAACTTGAGTGTCTGGCCTAGAGTTAGAAAAATAAAACAAAAGAAAGCATTCTTTGAGAACATGAAGGATCAAAATTCATAGAATATCTGTGATGAATTTCAGTCACACATTTGGGTTTGCAGATACTCTGGTTTGAGGCAGGTTTTTACAGCTTCAGCAAAACAGGCGTGTTCTTGGAACTACCTTTTTCATGTTACAAAGGCCAATGTTTGAACGGGAGAAGGAAAGGAGAGCCGTTAAAAGCTATTTACATAATGAAAAAGAGAACAGACATAACGTAAGAAGGAATGTGCACCACACTGAGCCCTCAAAATGTATTCTTTGAAAATTCAGCTCTGTGTGGTTATATCATCTTGGCAGCTGAAGTAATACTCTGTGCAATTATCCATATTAGGAAAACTGTAAAAATTAGTAATGGCTCTGTTTATAGCTTCATTTTTCTATGCTTAGTGTTCTATAGCCACAGCTCTACTTGCCATTATATTTCAAAGATCACTCCAAACAGAGGTTTGATTGTGGAGATTCCAGAAAGCTTTATCAGCCCTGAGGCATTGCAAATTGTCTTGTTTAAATCAAAGCATGATTATGAGGTCTCTGGACCACCTTTTATGGATATGAAAGCCTTTTTCTAAAAAAAAAAACAGCCCTCCGTAGCAGGTTTTATAGTGTGCTCTGCTTTCAAAAGATGGGTGAGCCCAGAAGAAAAGAATGAGCTGCTTTTAGAATTAGCATCAGTAAAGTATCTTTTACGGAAAATAAATTCGCTTGAACACTGTGTTCAAAATTATAAGATATATGCAAACCCTTCTGCGTTCAAATACACTGCATCTCTTTCATGTTGTCTGCTTCTGCCACGTAATCGGAAAAACAGTAGAATGGAACTCTTCACCCAGGGAATATATTCACTACTATACCTACAGGCTATGCAGTTGATACAAATACAAATTTACCTTTTATGTTGTTTGATTGCTAGATTAGACGGCTCAGGCAATTGTGCTCTAAGAAGCCATAGGTGGAAGAAATGAGGATAAGTAGCTTTCCCCATGTGTTTTAAGATTCACTTATTGAAACACAGTGCATCATAAAGCAGCTGTAATAGAAGATAACCTAAAGCAAGCCAGGAAGGTAGTATGTCCATAATTTGAGTTGATGACAGAACTGTGACGAAGACCAGAAGCCAACTTTAAAATTACTGCTGCTCTTCAGGCATTTCACTTCTGAAAAGTGGTTCAGAGAGCCTGTAGGCCATAGTAATTCCTGAAACCTTGAGTTTAAAAGTAATCCCGGGATTACTGTTCAGGTACGTTCTCCTAAGGTATGTATTGCCTACACATCTTCAGATTAACAGGGACAATTACCACAACGATCAACCCGGTACCTATTACGGGTTAAAAGAGAGCATGTTCCCAAGCCCTCCTTCCTCCTTCACGTTACCCTTGCTAAGAGCTCTTCTACCAGCTAAAAGCGATGTGTGCTTCGGAGTCATTACTTGCTTTTTGGAAGGCTCCCCTCACCCTGCCCCATGGATATGGTGAGAAATCATCACTGGTATCCCAGGAGTTGCAGACCTGTTGCTGAAATGCAAGTCCCTCATTTTGGCTTCATGAAAGTGAGGCGATTCCCAAAGCAGGAGGGCACAAACTGTCCTCTAGCCAGTGAGAGGACAACCTTGGCACTGTCTCGAACACCCCAGCAGTGTTTCCCCAGCCTCTCCAGGCACGCGAGCAGGCACATGGACAAGCCTCACAAAGCCAAACTCAGGAATACACCTTTTAAACACTGTTATTTCAACTTATATTTCATTTTACGTATTTCTTAAAGGAACATAATTACCGACCATGAACACAGATGAAGAATATTATGAAGAATTCACTCTCAGACTCACCCATCCACTAGTCAATTCGGGCTGGATTCCCTGATGACTGACAGAGACACTAAGCTTCCTCAAAGGGAGTTCACCTTTTGTTTACTTGTGTG
>NW_010584448.1:86281-106618 GCF_000705375.1 Tinamus guttatus | reverse complement strand
CATCTTCAGGAACTTCCACTGGCTCCAACCAGAGGTTCTTAGAGATACTGTTCACCCCAGTTTCCCTTCCATCAAGCCACCACAACCAAGAAAACATCCCCATTAACTTGACAGTTACTTTAAAGTCCTTATAGTCAGTTTATTAACCATTCTAAGTGCAAATTATTCTTTTGCCATGCACGGTTTGTAAGCCTGCAGACTTCCCCTTAGAGATTATGTTGTAAAAATTTGGTTTTCTTTCCTACTTGTTCTGCGTTCCATAAAGAGTCAACAAAAGCCTGTGCTGATATTCTGTGTCACAGCTTTTCTCTTGATATTCTGGAAAAAAAAAAGCGTTTTCTATTTCCCCACAGTAAATGCCTCAGTGTCTCAAAAAAACTGCTCATTTTATCTTTTGCTTTGTTTAGAGGCAAATAAAAATCTGCAAGATAAAATTATTTTCAAATGTAATTGTAATAAGCAAATTTAAATGGAGGATTTTTTCCTATTTATTCTTAAAAGGAAACAACTTTGTCTCCCTGACCTAGTAAAAGCATATAAAAAAATAAAGCCTGCAGCAGTCTATTTTAAAAAAGGCATTTGGTAGCATCTGAAAAAAGAACAGTTTACTCAGCTTAGTCTCAACCCACAAAAAATACTGTTGGCTTTTTATTGCTTCTAGAGTATTTTAAGACCCCTATTTACAGGGTTCTGATGCCTGTAAGAGCCCATTTCCTTTATATTTTTGTTAAGGAAAAGGAGAAGGCTGAAAGTACAATTTCAGAAGCATATGGTTAGGCAATGCTGTTGTCAAATATCAGAAGGAAAGAATAGTTTCCAAGAGGCCATAAAACCACTAGAATGACAGTGAGACTCTAAGTGAAGAAGCAATAAGAGCACGGAAGTCCTCACAGTGGGTGACAGTTTGGAGTCTCCTGGATAATATTCCAATGACAGGAAAAAATCTAAATTAAAAACTGTCATATGCAGAAACATGATCTAAAATGGTATTTAGAGGAGGAGTGGAAGGAGTCCTCACACAGGCAATACTGAAAAGTTCTGGCATATAAATGCTTCCCTTTTGCTGCTCGGCGTGCTGGCCATCTCCACAGCATGATTATTTGTCTAACTGCTCTGTGTACCTGGCACTAATTTACCCTCCAAGCATATTGACCTTGTAGCACTTTAAACTTTGCACAGCTATTAACAGATTATGCCAGCACTCTGTAAACCAGTTTTCTGCTAGATTTTTCTCCTCTAAGTAGGCTTTTGTTTTTCAATACTTGCCCCTCAAGGTATTTCTCTCTAGTCATCCCTCTGTCCAAATACACTAAGGGCCTGTCAGTCTGGCTTTTGTTTTTACTACCTAAAAAAAGGTATAGAAGGACAGCAAATCCAACCCAACAGCAGAATTCATGACCAATTTTCATTCAAAGCAGAATGTATTTTCCAATTGTTGAACATCAGTTTGAAGGCTGCAGAAGTATGTTAAAATCTGAACACTCTGGAGACAAATGTCAGTGCCAGAAGTTTTCTCCTAAGCAAAAATAAGCCTGTACATTTAAAATCTGAAAAGTTTTGACTTCTTTTCGCTTTTAGTTTTCTTTCTTTTTTTTTTTATTTTATTTTCTAGCACCATTTTTCCTCTCTCGGAAAAATCCTTCAGAAGCAAATGCCTTATTCTGTTATTGTTCTGTCAAGAGACTCATTTTGCATTTGCTATGGGGTGCAGTAGGGAAACACTTTCCTAAACAGCAGTTCTGGCTTAAGCAGTGGTTCTTCTAGTCCCACCTCCACATGGCTCTTTCCAACTCCCACCCTGCAACGCCGACACAACCATCTGTATGTCCTCCTGGCAGCGAGGAAAGACCCTTTTTTTGAGACTGATCTGAGCCTGGATCAGTTCTACAGTCCAGTCAGACCCATGAACAGAAAATATGAAACAAGAGAGGAGAAGATGTGGGAGTTGAAAAACACAGTTAGTGGGTGAAGAAAGACTGTGCCTGCACCTAGCTTCCCACTAAAAAAGATTATGTTCTTTAGAAAAAGATTCCACATTTTTTATTCAACTATTCAAATATATATAACAAATGATATTATATAAGTAATGCATTTGACTGAGATGATGTGCTGTTTGGGGGACTTCAGAGAAAATAAACCAGAACAATAAATAATCTAAGTGGAAATTGATTTATGGTCAGTATATACTTTTTGTTGAGTCCATATTAATCAGCTTCATCATTTGCTACTTATTACCTTACTAGCCCAGGAGTAAATGAAGTTTATATTTGTTATAAAAGCATGCTATTTCTGTTTAAAGATGCATCTTTTTTCTGATATCCCAGAATAATGAAGAATCATTGAGATGCTTGCAAAAGAACTGTTTCACGTTGCACTAGCGGAATGTTAGAAACAGGATATGATTTGGATAATTTAACAGTTGCCAAATAAGATGATTAAAAATATATACAGCTGAAGACAGTTCTAGTTCATGTTTCTAAATGTATTTATCCTTGCTTTTAGCTTCCCACATATGACATCTCTTCGGGCCAAGAAGAAGGGATTTCAGTGAAAATCAGAATTAGTGCTAAACGGTGTGAAATATGAGATGGAGATATCGTGTAATAGTGGGTAATGCGAACTGTAAAAATATGAGCTGCAGAATTTAAACTTAAATTACTTTATGCTGCTAATGTTGAAACCATTTCATTACAGCTGCACGGTCCTGGCGTCGAGCACCTTTTCCCATGGAGTCATTAACTCCTCACCATCCTTGCCATATATCCCAAATTGCTATGGATCCATCATCCTCCACAAGGCACACGGGGCCAGGAAACTGCAGAGCTCTGCTGGTTCTCATCAGTTTGAACATTTTACTAAGTCCTATTCAATCATATTTGAGAAGAAACTCTGCAAGTTGTATCTCCACAAGGATTACTCACTTTCTACATAATCTGCAGGAGAAGGGATACATGTATTACAAGTAAAAGGATGTTACTAATGGCACAATTACTTTAACACACGGTGCTAGAAATTAAGTGGATGAATTTGTAGCAAATGCGTGTTTTAAAAAATGAAGCTAGTCTAATGTCATGGGTGGCCAGATGATTAAGACATGGGATTTGTGACTAAGGCCTATTCCTGCCAATGATTAAATCTTTGGAGGTTTTTACCTTCGGAGCAACACAAGAAAAGGGGAACTCACTCCCATGTCCTATATTTTTATACTCCTTCTACAGTCCAACAAAGGGAAAAGCTGATAGTGGAGTTTCACCTACTTTCTGTAAAAAAG
Source organism: Tinamus guttatus (assembly GCF_000705375.1). The sequence goes on along the minus strand of NW_010584448.1, from coordinate 103,347 downwards.
ACATGGTAATAAGAATTTCACCCATTTTATGTAAAAATTACATGGTAATAAAAATTTACAATGAGAGTACATGGCAAACTGACTTTTCTTTTTTTTTTTTTTCTTTGTAATGTAGATGATTTTGGATCATTATTTTAAGAGCATGAGTAACTAAAACCTCAAAATTAGCCTGTGGAATTACCCAGGATAGATTGAACCACAGAGATGAACAGCTCTGTTAGAAAAATGTAATGTCCTGAGGTAAAGTACTTAATTTCAGTATAATGTTTAATATAGCACGGACATGTTCTCTACCTTGGAAAAGCTGGGCGTTAGTACACGAGCCACCAAATGCCAGAGGACCTCACTGGAGCAAAGATGATGTAGGTCATCCCGAACAAACAGCTGTACAGGAATGAGATCAATAACTGAGTTCTCCGTATTTTCTTTTAGGATCAATCTTATTTAATAATTGCACTGCTAACCTTGGCACTAAGTAGATGGATACTAATTACATTTCTTCATGATACAATGTTGAGCAGAATCAATAACAGCAAGAGAGATGGATTTATCATGGAGGAAATAATGGACGGCATTGAGGACAGGGCACAGGCATGAGATGAAATTACCTAACAAAAAGTGTGAGGTTTTACAAACTACTAACAAGAATTATTTTCTATTCTCATTTCTAATGACAGAGAAAAATATGGATGTAATAGTGCATCACATATAGGGAAGTTTTAGTTATGTATAACACTGATTTTTAGCTGTTATGCAATATGGTCACGTAAAAGACAAATGTAATCCAAAGGCGTATCAGGCAAGGTATTTCCAGAAGAAATTAGCAAATGATAACGCAGCTACTTAAGTCACTGACAAGACCTCAAAATTTAATTTTGCACATATGTCTGATAAGCCCTCTTTAAAATTAAAAAGAATTTAAGTCGGATCAAATGAAGTGGAAGATGACTAGAATGATCAAAGGAACATAGAGTGCATCACGAAACAAGAGCTTTTTTCGCCTTGGCTTTTTAGTCTGTCCAAATGGCTATGAGGGACGTAAACTGGCTATAAGGATCTCCAAATGAAAAGTCTTAAAGGGAGGAACATTTATTCATACTGAAGGAAAGTAACAGGGTCCAAACAAACGAGTACAAACTGACTGACAGCAGTTTAATCTGGACATTAGAGAGCAGTGTCTATTTTTCAGCAGCAGAAGAAATGATGGCTACATGGCTCCCTGTTCTGTGTGCCATGAGTGGGGGGATCTGAATGAATCCCTCTTCTGCTTTCACAGAATGGGAGCTCGGGAGAATTGTCACACAGGTTCATCCATTCGGTTATTTATTTATTTTAAGAGAGGGCACGGTAAAAGTTGATCAAATTTGCACACTAGGGCATATTATTCATGGTGATGCAAATGCTATAAAGCGTCAAGAGTAGCTCTGATACTGTCACCTTTGCGTGTCAGTAAAATGTCCCCTTCAGTGTGTGGCGACATACCATGGAAAAGGATGAAAATCCCCCTTGGGTACTTTCTTTTAATACCTTCGGCACTTTGTTTTGATGAGCATTTATTTTAGCCACAGCATGTTCTGAGGTGACTGTTTATGATCAACTCCTGCTGCTACCATGCAAAATACCCTCCTTCTCTGATGAATCAACTTCAGGTCTCTTAAAAATATTGTTCTTGCTCCCTTTTCACCTTCCATCATGCTTTGAATGAAAAATAAAAATAATTTACAGTGTTGGCTCCCTGTTACCATTTAATCCACACCAAATATAGTCACACACAGCCAAACAGGCAGCATTTTGCATTGCTCCTGGGAAGCAACAATGAAGGAAAAATAAATGGAGGCCATCCACACATGCTGGCTTTAATTCATGGTTTCAGAGTGAGATAGATCGCATGTCAGAAATAGAGACGAGCACTCTGCACCCCATTTTTGACTTTAAGTTATAAGCTTTGAAGACCTGGGTTTGATTCACAGAGCAGCTTTCTAGTGAAAAACTTACTATATATCAAATGAATACAAAAGTAACTGTGTTTTTAATTTATAGCAAGCATAAAATGTGCTTTTACTTGCTCTTTAGTGGAGGAAGAGGATAAATACAATGAGGAAAAGGAATATACAAAAGAAAATGTATTTCAGAATACACTAGTAAGCACGTTTAGCAGATTATTATAATCATCCCAAGGATATCTTAGTTCTTTAGATCCTTGTAAGGTGTTGCACATTGTCTACAGATTTCTAACGGCCCAATCTGTTGTCTAATAATAACCAGACCACTGAAATCGTAAAAGCCAGTCTGAATCATTCAGTAGCTTTTGTAACTTCTCCCGATTAGCTGCAGCATCCTTGATCCTGTGCCTATTATTCTGCCCTTTTATTACAGTATTACTAGTCATTGAAGCCATTTTTTTTTAATGAACTGAAGAATTTAGTCTGCAGGAGCACTGTAGTATAGTTCTTAATGGAGACACTTTCCCATACTTTATATTTTGATCATGCTTAGCTACACAAGGGCAATAGTCAAGTTAGCTTAATAATAGCCAGAAGAAATGCCTCTAATCCAATTGGTCACAGGGCACATATCACCAAAACCAATTTCTTTATAATTAAAAGGTGCTTGTGGGCACAGTGAAGGCTTGGAAGTTGCCCAGGGATTTTGGGGGAAGTGTGGGGATTTTTTTCCCACAGACAGCAACTACACTGAAGCAATTTCTGAAACACACTGATAAGCTTTGCCTTTGAATTTACATTAAAGAGCTCAATAGTTGCTACCTGTGAGAACAGCTCATGCTTCTAAACTGACTTGTGTCCTGTAGAGATTAAGGACACAAGGCCTCCAGGAGATTAGCACGTCACTTGGTTTAAGTGACATCCAATCCATTTTATTGACATGGACTCTATCCTGCAAAACAAGCACTTTTTAAGAGAAACATAATGAAAATTTTGTGTGGCTTTATGGGCCAGTGTATAATGGCTTTTCATGGGCCATTGCTAGGCGTTGTTGGCAGGTCTGTAAACGAAACCAACAGCACTTGTTAGAGATGCCTTGTCAGAACATGTCTCTGCATACTAATACAGTGGAGCAGGCCCAGAGGAACCTTACATTGCTTTTTAATTTCACTGGAGCACTGCCATGGACTAAGGACATTAGACCTCATTCATTGCGTGAGGCAGGCTATTACTTTGTAGTGCTACAGTTTGTATTTCAGTGCCGTACTGAATCACAAGGCCACTCAGGTCTCTGATTTGACTGCTAATTGTTTGCTTTCAGCAACATGAACCGGGGTCTTCACTGCAGAAGGTGAATCTGTGTGAAGGTGAAGAGTTCCCTCCCTTTCCTTTGCTAAATCCTTCTAGTCACCGAGTACAGTGAGGATGCTCAACCTGCAGCCGAGTTGCTGCGAAGTGGGACTGAGTGTAATTGGCGGCTTGAAACTGCGCCCCAGCCCTGCAGATGTGAGGGCCTGCCAGCTCTCCGCCACGCCGGGGAAACCGGCTTTTTGCTAACACTTTGCAAAACAATTTGCTGTTGTTTTCATCAGTTACATAACGACAGCATGTGCACCACGCCTGCTACAACGCATGAAACTCTGCCATGCTGGAGAGAACAGCAGTAAAGGACCCACATGCAAACACAGAGACATTGCCATTGCAAGGCACATGAACCACAGCTAAGTGAAGTTCAGCGACATGTGATAATCCAAAATAAAAGGAAGGTGATACATGTTTATGCTAAATATTTTCATGTTAGTAGAAGTACAGTATTCAAAACGGACTTCTTCAAAATGTTTGTCCTAAGTCTGGAATGATTTTGACTACTTCCTGATGTTAACCAAAATGAAACTTTTCATTTTGGCTACTGACCTCATCATCAACTATCTTGCATAGGGGATATGATAATGTCCCAGTCTAATGCTACATTTGCCTAAAAGAAGATGTCCATAAAAAGCATTCACGAATTCACACCTAGACAAAGTAAGAATTAATGCAAATACTCACTTGAAAGTAAAACAAAGTAAAACAAAGACCTGTTTCAACAGAATATCAAACCTAAAAGGAGTATTTTCACAAGTACCATGTGAAATTACTGGCAGGAAGGAAGAAGAAGGCAGCATAATCTAGCTTTGGTTTGGTTTTGTTTGGTTTGGTTTCTTTCTTCAAATTTGTTCTACGATTATGTAAGATATTGTCACTGCTTCAAGAGTGGATCTTAAAAAATAAAATACGCTGAAAAAAAAGCTGAGTTTATAATTCAACTGTAGGTACCATTCTTCCAAGGCATCATTACTTCCAAATTTCTCATGATGTCAGGTGATTCTGAACACAGCTGACCAAACTATTTATGGTGAATGTGAATTTCTGAGTCCTCATTTTTTTTTTGAGAAATTGCCTATTTTTGAGACACTAAAATAACTACAAATCTTAGAAATTCAGTAAAATGCTTGCCTATGATAAGGAAAATATTCTCTCAAGATTCTTAAAGCCAAAAAAGGAAACTGAAAATTAATGCTGCCTAGTTGGAAGAAGGAGGAAGCAGGGCAGGAGCTGACTAGTCAGTAAAATTCAATCAAAAAGTTGAAAAGTGAACAGAGAATACAGATTATCTTAAGTTTTGTACTAATATTTTTTTTTCTTCTTGGTTTCTGCGTAAGAACTATTCATCTCCTTTGAATTTGTAAAATGATACCAAAAATGTACCAGTGAACTAGTGACTAGCCTACACAATGAGCTGCATTGAGATAATATCTTAATTTGATCAGGAAGTTTAATATCCTGCTCAGAGAACTCATTCTGCTCTTGGGGTCTCTTGGAGAAGCCTCCTGAAGAGTAACTTAATGGTAATGCTAACTTTCTTAAAGGCTGTGAAGCCTGTGGTTCGTGTCGCACGGGAGGGCAGGGCAGAAGCGCCTCGCACTGCTCGTTATTCCGGTGCTGCCGACGAAGGCAAAATGTCTGTCCAGGGCTGGGCCAACTGGCTGTCACGACGCTTGTTCTGGCTGCACTCGTGTTTGCTTCGTTGCTTCTGTTATGTGAAAGAGGAGAGTGTATCTCTTCGGGAACTTTGAGCACAATGGAAATCACGCTTTATAGAGAGGTCAGAGATAAACATTTAAGTAAATATGAGCTGATAGGAAAAGATGTTCCTTTTCTTATCTAACGCCTTTTCTATTTAATTTCCTTACCATGCCACATGCTTTGTGCTACTTATGAATTTTTGTTCTACTTATTAATTAAAAGAATTCTTGTCTTTCTTGGCCAGATAGGAGGAATATTTTTATCTACGCAGCCATTGTTAGAGCATTTGTCCCACATAAAAATATCTATAACCTCAGCTGTAGTTTCTCTGACTTAGAATGAGCTAGTGTTTGAATAGCGCATCAGAACATCCTTCTCGTGTATTGCTCAAAAGATAGCATCACAGAGTCATTTACAGACATGGATTTAGAAAAAAAATCAGTCTTATGTCAGAACACAATATGTTTAAGGCAGTAATAGTCTCAAGCACAAAACTGACAGAAACCTGTGTGCTTTTTGAAGTCTAAATGCTCAAAGGCAGACTTCTCCTGATGATGTCTGACAATTTCCAAAGTAGAGAAGGAGAAAGGAAGGAAAAGAAGCAAGGAGGCAAGACAGGAAGCGGGGTGGGAGGGATGGAGGATGACAGCATGCAGAAGTAGGAAAGCAGAGTGTGAGTTTCCCCAAATCCCCAGCCGAAAGATGAAGCACCACAAAAGCATGAAGAAAATCTCTGCCTGGGGTTCCTCTCTTCCAGACCCCGGATTTCACACATCAGACACTTAGTTTAAAAGGATGACTTAATCTTACAACAGCAAGTCTGCAAAATCATCATCAAGAGTGTTTTTTAAGAGTGGCATCTGAGCTTATATATGATTTTATGCTACTTCAAAAAAATGCATGTGGTCAGCTGACTTTATCTGCACATTCCTGACCTGGCAAACCTGTGAAGTGTTACTGTCTGAGATCATTAGGCTCCTGTTATGAGCAATTAAGTATGAGTAACAGGTAATGAGCATTGCCTTCTGGTTTTTCACTACCCTGCTTTCAACCTGTTCACAGCTATCCACACGAACACACCTGTACACACGCACACATGTGTATGTGTGTCTTCGAGGGCAAGGTAGCTGGAAGTGCCCTTGCTGTCGGGGTGGACGAAAACCACGCTCGAATGCTCCATGGACTTTCAAAATTACTTAAGAAAATTACCTTTAGAAAAAACAAAAAAGCTAACAGAACAGCTCTAAGTTATGGACAGCTCTAAGAATATGAAGATGCATCCTTCAATTCCATTGATGTTTAATGTTTATAAAATAAGTTTAAAATTACAATTACAAAATAGCTTGCATTTGCACAAGAGTTATATAAATTGTGTAAAATAATTAAAATAATTCTTTGCCTCCCCTTGCTAGATGACATTCTGAAAAAGTTGACACATCTTTTTTTGCTAATCACATTTCCTGTTGTGCATAGACTGTGCTGGTTGAGAAGAAACACAAATATAACATACTTTGCAAATCACAGAAATAAATAAGCATAAAATGCAATGAAATAAAAATCCTTCATAACTGTAAAAAAGAACAGCAGTTTTGTACTGGCAATATGACACAAATATTATAAATTCAAATTTAAAATATGACTTGTAAGTTCAATCCAGAACTGACATATTATCTGCTAACATTATGGAAATGTACTCAATAAAATGGCAAATATCGTATTTTCAAGAGGTGCATAATATGGTTCTTTATAAAAAATGTGTTCATCCTGTTGTAAAATTGCAAGGAACGATGGGCGATATTTATCCAAAGTTCTCAATGACATTCTATTTTCTTGCGGTATTTACATGAACCTTCACAGTATCTTACATAAATTTTCAAGATTAGTTTCAAAGGATGCCTGATGGCCTGGCAGAAGTGCAATAATTCTAACTTGCAAGTGCTTCAGGAAGCTTGCCTGTACTTACTGAAATTAAAATACATGCACCCACAAATACGCAAGCACAAATAAATAAATAAAGCCAGCTTTTACTGGTTCCTAAATAAAGAGGTTTTGTAGCAGAAATATTACCTTAATCTCTCCATTTACCACAGTTATTCCAAATACATATACTGCCTCTGTAAATAAGAAGCTTAAGAGCAATGAATATTATAAAGCAATAATAAAATTTGAAAGCTAATGCTGGGGGAATTTACATGACAATTTGAAATCTGTCGCCCCAGTTATTATGTCATCTGGTAATATTCAAAGAGTAGGATTTGGGGAGAATTTTATTGAACGCTTCATGTTAAGACTGAAGAAATACAATGGTCACAGAATGCTCAGAAAATCTCAGCTCTGCAAAGCATTAATAGAGGGGCAGAAACCTGCCTGTGTTGCATCACTTTCTTTTCCATTGTACTTACTGGAAGCTTTCCTCATTTGCCCCATGTGCCAGCACTCCCCATATGACTCCTCTCTAAAGGACCAGATTCACACTTCGTATTACGTGGGGATTATAAAGCGGCAGCTGTTATTTCTGAAACTATTACACAGAGGTATTTGGCAACTATCTATTTATTTAATCAATACCATAAATGTAAATGTTGCTCTGAAATAACCTCTTCAGAAATGAAAGGGAGCTCTTTTAGTGGATTACATGACCACATCAGCAAAAAATTGCAGACGTCTATTGATACCTGCACTGCAAATGGCTCTTCTCCTAAATCACTGCCAGGTGAACCTCAGAATACCTTATAAATTAATTGCAGTGTATTTTTATTCTCTCCTCGCCCAAACCGATTCCAAAGCGGCAAATCATTTTTTCGATGTGATGACAATGAAGCTGTTCTATTAAAGGTTCAATCTCTGCGTAGCAAAGTCCTCTTTGACTTCATATGAGGAATACAGAGCATGGCTGAAACAGACAGTTTAAACCCTCTGAAAACCTGCATCTCTAGGAGCTGGATTCACTCTTTTGGAAACACAGGAGTATGGAAGCCTTTGTGTTTGGTCGTTTCTTTACTCAGGGGCAGCTTTTCTGCATATCTGAACAGCAACAGTTGGAAAGAAGGTAAAGAGGTGGAAGGAAGGATAGAGAAAAGAGCTCTACAGTTAAGCATAAAGTCAAAAAATGGCTAAATAGGGGTTTATTTTTGATTTCAAAAGCTCTTCTTAAGCCTATCCACAAGCAAACTTAATTCGAAAACTCACTAATGTGACACTAAGGAATTCAACTGAGGAGGAAAATGGGGCTGACTAGTATATATATCGGTGGTCACCTGGCATATGTTGAAAAGTACCCTGTTTGGGATGAAACTGTGTCTTTTGGAATCATGTTTGTACTTAGAAGTTAATGAAGGCTCTTATATTCATCAAACTCATGCTTAGGAATTGGCTGTTTTTGTTTTAATCCATTTTGGAAGGAAAGGAAAAGCAGGATTAGCCAGCAAATGAGGCTCACATGGGCACAGTTATTCAGAACTACTGCGATTTTTCCTCTTTATTAACTTGTTCTTTAACAGAGAGAACACAGCAGGTTATGAGCAATAGAAACTGAATCTGTGCTTTTTCTTGAGGTCTTTTTTTCATCAATTAAGTGCCAATGCCTTAGAAAAATCTGCAGTCAAATGGCAAACATCCTCACATGTAGCATAACAGACTTCTTACCAGAAAAGGAATCTGCACCTCCAGTTCCACAATTCCACATCACGAAAGAAAAAAAGTGAGATGAGTTAATAAAAAGAAGAGCCCCATTCACCATGGAAAAAATTCACCATGGTACTGACAACACTGTAAATAGCTATGGATATTATGATGGCATGCATAATAACTCAAAACAACTAACTAGTCTGCATAAACTTTTTTAAAAGTTGAACTTTGTTTAAGTGCAAAATGCTTAAGCAACCTTTTCAGGAAGGGCCAAGCTGCAAAATTAAGAACACTCATATTTGTAGTCTGTCAAAATACAGGAATAGTGAGGATTAATATGCAGCCTAATGCTGCAGCCATATATCTATTCTTACCAGCCCAAAAGACTCTCGTTCTAGGGTAATGCCCAGAGCGCAGAAGAAGGCAGCAGCACTCAGCACAGGCCACGTGGCAGGTGTGTGGCCACGAGAGAGGTTGTTTGCCCTGGGACACTGCAGTTAGACTTTGCTGTGGAATTCAGTAATATAAAAAAAATTTCAGCTCTGTATCTATGCTAACATAAGACCAAGACAAAACTGTTGAGAAGGAAATTGAGTGAGAAAGTGATTTTACACAACTTCTTCTTCCAGTTCAGATAAAAAAAGGTCCACAAGGTATTGATTTCTAGTAAGTTCTCCAGAATTTTCTCATGTGATTGTCAAGAAATGAAAAGATGAGGATTTAGCTTCAGTGTGATTTCCACACAACATTAGACCTGATTCCAAAGAGCATTTGGAATTCTCAACACCTGTTTGAACTCAGTTCAATATGCAAGTGAAATGTGAGAACTTGTGTCTAATAAAGCACATAAGTGGATATGATAGAAAGGAAAAACAAAGGAGATAAGTAAGAAAACAAAGCACTGACTTAGATATTTTAAATTAACTTGAATCAGCGGCAGTGAGATATTTCTGATTATTAAAACTGGTGTGAATTAAACAACCTATCTCACCTTTATTTCTTGGTGTCACTCAAACCAGGCTATGCACTGAACTGTAAGTAAATGATCTATGATGGAGTTTCCTTCTACAAATTATAACAGAAACGAACTAAAACCAATAGCATCCTTTTGATTGACATGAACTGAAACTAACAGTGCTCTAGAAACAAAACATAGGAATTTCATATTCATCTATACCAAATCTATAGGATGCTTAAAAACAAAAATTTCCTATGATTCTGCAAGCATTTGTATAATGTATGTTGTATAACTGTATCAAAAAGCCCTGGAAAGTAGCCATTTTCTAGTAAATTCTGCAGAACATTCTCATAAAGTTTACTAAAAAGATCTAGAGTAACAGCCAACTCAAGGTTATTCATAAAACTTCAAGTTGATTTTTATTGTAGAGTTATGTAGTCCCCCTTTACAAGGGAAGTATATTTTTTACTGGAAGTATGCCCAATCAAATTCATAAAATATCAGCCTCTTACAACAAAGCAGATTAGAATCCATCTCCTTTTATGTTAGCAAATATTATAAAAATAGAATGAATTCAGGGCCTCCTGCTAGGAGGGGACATATTACTTACATTATTGCTGCCATGAACTCCTACATTTATAACCAAATTGCCCGAGCACTTTTAAGGCAGATAGCAGCATTACTGAAAGCTGAGAAGCCAAAGACAAGGCACAAGACAAGGCTCCCCAAAATAACCTCGTATTCTGACTGCACGGGTGCTCTACAGAGGAAAGGCCCATCCTCAGGCCAGCAGCTCTGCGCCCAGCGGTGGTAACGGGGCAGGCTGCAGAGCGCAACGCCGTGAGAGGCGGCCCGGGAAGCTGGGAGGGAAAGAATCATGACATTTGACATGAGAAAAAATACAGCAGTGATCAAAGCTTTCCAACAAATCCAACTTGTTTCCAGTTCCTTAAGATCACATTTTGACAAAGTTTCAAGGCAAACAAGAAGTCAGATACTTAGTATTTGGAGTATTCATGGAACAACATGTTTCTTAAAGGTAATAAGGGGGACACTATTTAAGCCAGTAAGGGCGCTTGTCAGCTTTCTGTCTTCAACTACACTGGTACTTGCTCTTTGAGAGAGATTTACTCTGGCCCTGAAAAAACACTCATTCCAATAAATTCAGCTCTTGTATAATAGCATGTGCTCAGCTAGTTTGATGTCGTCTGTGGAAATTATTGTGTGATTAAGGTTTAATCTCATTAATCCTTTGACTTGGAATTTTAGTAAAAGGACAATAAAAATGAAATAAATTTGGCATTGTAACCTCGTATATATTTTTAGTTGTCAAATCTCAATTCCCAAAAGCTTTTTGGGAGTATTTTAATAGTTTTATTTAATAGAATTTCTGCAGCAATAAACCTGAAACAGGTATCTGCTCCTCCCGTATTTGTAAAAAAAAAAAAAGGAATCTTAAGCTCAAAAATTTCTTTCCTTTTCAAGGAAACAATAAACACACAGCAGACTACTCTCAGCATATGAACGAGCAGACAGGAGAGAGAGAGATTTCTGCCATATTTCCTTTCTATAATTGATTCAAAATTGCACTGAGGTCCAAGTCTCCAGTCTAGTATCTCAAGAGAGTAACACTCTTTAGTCGTACTCCTGACATGCTTCTGCTAAGTCTTGCTTAGCATTAAGGTACAACCAGGGGGAAAAAAAAAATATATGTTGGGCTATGTCACCTGGAAACTCGTTTGTTTAAGAGGAGTCCACAGTTGAATCTTCAGAGAAAATAACTACTTGATTCATAGGCATTTAGAAATGACCAGAAAAGTGGATTTTATCTGTGATTTGTCACAAAAACAGCAACTGGGCAGACAAAAAGGGTGTGTAAGGAAGAATATGTGACAAGTAGAGCATTTTATTTTGTCATTATAAAATCTGAGAACGTTCTCATAACTGCGAAGTCCAATGCTGGATAAAAAAAAAAAATCAGTGCTTAATTTGAGTATAAAATTTAATGTTAAAATTATTAAAAGACTTTATACAAGTGGGCAGTATAAGTTTTGTTTGTTTGCTTGTTTTTCATTTCTGATTAAATAAAGGTCTAGAGCTCAAGTTAAAAATAAGAAGAAAAGAAAAAAAGAAATTCACCAAGAGCGTTTGGCTGAGATCACTACTGGGTTCTTTCCCATCAGTTTAAACAGAAGCCAGGTAAGCAAACTTCTGTTCACTAATAAAGCTACATGTTTGCATATGTGTGTATGCTATACATCTCTGACTAGCAGCAGAAGCTTCATTTATTTTTAATTGAATCCTGCAGATCCTTCTGAGCAAGTACACTTTCTATTAAATTTCCCTGCAGCAAGTATGATGAAATTTCATACTAAAGGTGCAGTTGCTAAATGAAGGCTTCGTAAGTTCAAAACTGTGCATTAGAAAGAAAAGAGAATTGTTACTAAGCTGGGAAAAATCTTTCAAATGAAGATCTGAGAGGCCAGATTCTTGCCATTCTACAATGTATATGGACAAAATAAAGGGCAAGAGGCAGTATGTAATTGCACAGGGAGGCAGGTAGCAGAAAACAAAAACCGTGAATTGTAGTGCATCAGAGAGCAGAGGACTGTAACACCAGCATCTCCTCAGAGATGTACTTTGAGTTGAGCCACTCTTACTGGCCTAAGTCCAGAGCTGGTTTTGCTGGAGTCCCAATGAACTGGCTCCCAGTGACCTGTGCCCGAAGGTTTATCAGCTGGGGGTAAATGCAGCCCAAATTCAGAAAACATATTGGGCCAGTTTATTGAGAACCTCAAGCACTGATGAGCACCCAGCAGTGTTCTGCAGGTGCCTTTCTACAAGAGTCATCTTGTCTTGAACACGGCCTGTTAGCCCTGACGCATCTCCAGCCATGACCAGCCCAGGCTCCTGAAGAGCCGCTTGTCTCTGCTTGTTTGGGCAAGAAGACTGATTAGAGCAGGCATGATCTGGACCAAAGCAGGATGCAGCGGCTCGCATAACACAGTGCTTCACTTAATGAGGCCTCCCAGAGTCACAACCTGGAGGCAGCTGTCTTATGGCTGGAAACAACACGAGTACATCCCAACAGGATGTTCTACCACCTCTGTTCTTTGTTGTTGTTATTGTTGTTGTTCTTTTTCCTTCCTGACATGAATAATTCACAGCTTGTATAATTGAGAGTTGACTCTGTCTGTCTTTCTAATATTTCTGAAAACCTATGTATTTCTTATCAAATTAGATCTCCACAGCTGGTGAACAAATAGAGGCTGTTGTTAAAAATAATCTTGGACACAATCCACAGGCTGCTAGTTCTAACCTACGTCACCCATGTCTCATCATTCTCCCTACCTCTCCACTCTCCAAACATTTAATTATGAAATCTGAAAACAGAGATAAACTAAGCCTCTCCTAACAATAAAAAATGCCTAGTGCATCATTTTGAATGGACTCTTCCCCTAAAGATGTGTAGTAATACACATCTTGCTAATAAGTGATAGATAGAAATAGGTAAGTTGAAAGTTTGAGTTAACTTGACAAATGGATATTTCTAAGAGTTTTAAAACATCATGAGGAACTCAATTCTGATGCTCCATAATTTTCTAGTATTGATCTAGGCAAAGTTTATTAGATTATCTGACTGTATATTCTTACAACATAATTGCATCATTAATATGTACAATACAAAGAAAAATAGATAAATGACACTTATATCTCCCATATTCATTTAAAGGTCTTTCTGCTTTTATTTTTCTCCCTCTCTCTCTCCCTCTCTCTCTCTCTCTCTCTCCCTGTGGTGGATGTTTTAGAAGACCTAAACCTTTACATTAGTTTTGTGGGAATGTTACAACATCAATACTGGGGGAAATTCTAGCTTCTCATATTCACCTTCACAATCTGACTGAAAGATTCCCAGATTGCAGGTATTAAAATGCTCTTGAGTCTTGTACCATATTATTACTTCTTGATGAGAGTGGTATTTTTTTGTGTGTAGCTCTGTGGATTTGACTACTTCTGAAGTGTGCTGTATAGAAAGAACTGTGAATTTAAAGAATTTCTTGTCAGAACTCTGTTAGTCTTTGCTCATGGTCATGTCATGTCTTAGAGTGCACAGAATGCTGTTAGCTAAATTGAAGCCCCATTGAGTGAAACAATTGGATTCATCCAAGAAGAGAAGAAAAATGATCCTCATAGTAGCATTCCTTAGCACAGGAGAAAAATGCTTACCTTGTGATGGTTATTGGCAGTTTGTACAAATGATAGTGCACACGGTTTTAAAGTTAACCTGTTTAGTTTTACATGACCTGAGATATTAAAAATATCCTTATTCTGCAGGACTGCCAGGCAGTAACTCAGCATCACATCAATTTGGTAGGCAATGTCATTGGTGTATGCTGTTATTGAATTTTTAGTATTCAGTGAATATTGGTCATGATTTATAATAATTTTGAAAAATTCGCGTTTGCGATGGGATTCTCTTATCTCTGCAAAGCATATCTGACATGCAGTGGTGCATTACAGTTTTGATTTACATTTTTTTCCTGGTATGTATGCCAGCTGCATAACAATATACCGAGGTTTTCACAAGCTGCCAGCCACTGCTCCTTAAAGAAGAGGAAACTGTTTTTAACGATTGGAAAACAAGCAAAAAAACAAACAAACAAAAAATCAATCTTTCCTGATCAAAGTAATACACTCATGAAGGAAGCTCAGGTACTTCAGCCAAAGACTGCAGAGCTGCAGAATTTTGTGTTCGTCTGTTTTAATTTATTCAAAAATCACCACTCTGCATTTCAGTTGAGACCAGAGCCCTGAGGATGATAACTTCAACATTTATGAATGAATCTCTATATTCAAAGCTTTCATGGCTTAACAGGTTACTTTAACTTTTTAGTTAGTAAACTATGTAATTCCTTACTCTTTTTTTTTTTTTAATGCTTTAAGTCTACTGGCTAATCATCCCCAAAGGGCTTATCAGTTAAACAGCTCAAGACTCTATTATTACTCCACTGCTTTCATCTGTTGCTCCTATTCACCTTCATTGCTCTAAGGAAATGCTTGCTGTGGTCAAGTTATACATCCATTTTTCATTCTCCTTGCAAATATATAAAATATTAAACAAAATTAAGGTTGTGGTGGTTTATGTGTGTCTTTTATGTAGAATGAAACTCTATTACTATAGAAAAACTACAAGGCTTAACATTTTTCCTTGCTGGGTCACACAGAGTTTAAATCTTCAGTATATTATAACCATTCTCTAAATCTTCAATATATATGACTTTTCTACTCTTTGTAAAAGCCCAAATTTGCTGGTGGAGGAATATAGCTTTATAACTTCTGGCTATTTCAAAAATTTACTATTTTCATCTTTTAAAGGACATTTCAACACATGTTTAAGAATCAGGTAGAGCTCTTCGCAAATAACCTGCTATGTAGACAATCAGTGTGTCAGGCATGACCTTTTTCACTAGCCTTATATTCATGCACCTCGGTTCAGATTGAAGGCCGTTAAAATATGTTTACTTGTGTCATGAGATTGATCTTGGAACCCTAGAATTTTGAATGCCTCAGAAGATTGGTTTATATATAGATATAGATTTATACATAGTTCTCTGGAACGGACCTGTAGAAATAGACGGGCTTGTTCTTATTTAATCCATTCTTACACAGAATTTAAATGAAAGAGGCTTATTTTTTGTTTACTTCACATGTGCCAATTATAATAAGTAAAATTCATACTTTGTAGGTATCACTGTTTTAGGTGGGTTTTGTCCAACACATTCATGTTCTAGAACATTCAAGAAAGTAGGCTATTTTGATTTCTTAAAGGTTACTGCAGTATCTTCATATCCATACTGAGACTGCACTATGGAAGCAAACCTCTGAGAAGTGTTTGTTTTTCCATCTGCTTTATGAGAACAATATGAGAACACCTGTTCAGATGCTATTGTCCTTTCCTCTATGCTTAAGCTAATGTAACATGGTGGATAAAGAACCCTTCATCCAAATGACTTCCCAATGAGATCACTGGGAACTTCTCTAGATGGCAGCTCCCTGCTTGCTCACTGATGCTTACCTAAGAATTTCACACTGAATTTTGGTTTGCCCTGTAAGTACTGGAGGTTTTGAAGTTGAATTTGGGGATTTTAATATTTAAAGCTTTCTGTAAATTTTGGTATTTGTTTGCCTGACAAACTTCATTTTTCCTTGCACAGAACTCACGCAAGATATAAGAGCTGCAACTAGGCAAATTTATGCAAGATGGAAGTATTAGTAGGATCATTTTTACTCAAAAGGCTTTTTAAAATTATGTTTGAATTGAAATGTTGTCACTGACTTCAAATGGCGATGGAATTTCACACTGAAGATCTAAAGCACACCTTTTCCTTAATTTCACTCAGTCTGGAATTTATGTCCTTTTGAGAACACATCATACCATGTAATTCCTCCTAAGAAATTGAATGTAAGGTGGTTGGAGGGACATAGGAATACTCAGAAGGTTTATGATCATCACACAGAAAGTAATGAAAAGTTCCTTTGATTACTAGACTGATGCTGCTTTAAAACCACTGCATTAGGTACTCAAAAAAATAAAGAGATTAAAAAATTCACTAGATATATATAGAGATATAGAATCAGAATGTTTTAGTCATTTTACTGAAAATGAAAATTTCAAATGAAAATATCTGCAGCAAACTCTGCCAAATCCTTGACAACAATCAATATACAAATCGCTGTGAAAGATCGGAGGATTTACTTAATGCTTTTGTGAAATCACTGAATTTAAGAAGCAAAAATTAAATATTTAGTGCCAATAGATATCAAACATTAAAATGCATCTTATATCTCCATTCTAGTCTAACTTTTAATGTGCTAGTTTAAGCTCTTCCATTGGGGAACAGGAATTATTTCTAACCACAAAATTCAATTTTGTTAAGTGTATTCAGGAAAGAAACCACAGCTTTCATCCCAGATTCTTGATTTTCACTGCATGATGCACCACTATATCTTGCAGCTTAGGTTGTAGTGAATAACTAAAAAACTCTATGTTGATAATAAATCAGGGGTCAGTCCTTGGTCCAGGGGTCAGTCCTCGGTCCAGTCCTGTTCAATTTATTCATCAGTGACCTGGATGAAGGCACAGAGTGCTCCCTCAGCAAGTTTGTTGATGATACCAAACTGGGAGTAGCAGCTGATACCCCAGAGGGCTGCGCTGCCATCCAGAGGGACCTGGACAGACTGGACAACTGGGCGGTGAGAAACCTCATGAAATTCCACAAGGCCAAGTGCAAGGTCCTGCACCTGGGGAGGAATAACCCCAGACACCAGTACAGGCTGGGGACTGACCTTCTGGAGGGCAGCTCTGCGGAGAAAGACCTGGGTGTCATGGCGGACAACAAGTTGACCATGAGGCAACAGTGTGCCCTCGTGGCCAAGAAGGCCAATGGGATCCTGGGGTGCATTAAGAAGAG
>NW_010584448.1:73746-86172 GCF_000705375.1 Tinamus guttatus | reverse complement strand
GTACCTCAAGGGAGGGAGTGAGGAGGATGGTGCTGGCCTCTTTTCAGTGGTGGCCACTGACAGAACTAGAGGAAACGGTTGGAAACTGAAGCACCAATAGTCCCACAGGAACTTAAGAAAAAATTTCTTGACAGTGAGGGTGACAGAGCACTGGAACAGGCTGCCCAGAGAGGTTGTGGAGTCTCCTTCTCTGGAGATCTTCCAAACCCGCTTGGACGCAGTCCTGTGCCACGTGCTCTAGGTGACCCTGTGTGTGCAGGGGGGTTGGACTAGATGACCTCTATAGGACCCTTCCAATCTTAAGCATTCTATGAAATTCTGCTTCTTGCCAGACAGTATGGAAGAAAAATTTCTTTTTCTTTTTCTTTTTTTTTTTTTTTTAAGTGATCTCTCTTTGTAAGCCTTATGGAAAATCACCTGTATGAGAGCTAAGGGGGCAGGGACAGATGAATATTATTCCAATACAAAGCTTACTGTATCATGCCTATTCACACCTTCCAGAACAGTACACATAAGATTGTGCGAAATGGCAGGTTTTGGAGTGGCTGAATCCCACTAATAAGGTAACAGTACATAAAACCTATTAAAATTCTGTCACGACATTAAAAGGAGAAACTTGTAATGATTCACAGAACGGTATGTAGCTAATTATATACAATAAAAACCTGAAAATGCTATGAATAGTAAAGAAGTTCTCCCAATAACCAAATCAGCGTGTTTCACACAGAAGTGGAGACTTGCCGTCGACTGAACTGACAATAGCTTCAGCTGGACTTGCACCAATGCCACTGGTAAGAGAGTATCAGAGGAGCCCATTCTTCGCTGCTGAGTGCACACAGTTTTCAACCTTGTGTCTTAGTGAATACAGGAGTGAATATTTATTAATGACATAGTTATTTTCTTCTTCAAAGCTGGGCATGTTTAATTAATAGTTGTATATACTGGTAACTTGCATGAGAAAAACTTCACTTCAATTTTTATAATAATCAATCCTTTTCTTTCTGAAATTTAGCCTGGCATCAGTTTCTCATAACTGCACAGAATGTCTTTATTTTCCCTTTGTAGTCAAATCAGTTAACATATTTTGAAGGATATGATATATTGCTTTCTATTTGATCAGTTTAATTTAAAGTTACACAATGCCCTTAGAGAACTCATCAAAGAACGTAGGCATTTCAGGATATTAATTTTTTTTTCAGTGACAGTAACTTTAAGAGGTAATGAACATTATTTACTTAAAAAGAAATGTTTTCCCTTATGCAATTATTGCTAGAGGAATCATTAACCACAACAAAGATTCAATGAGTCAGTTAAATATAAGGCTTATTTTATAATTTATATGTGTTTTAAAAATATAGAATCCCTTGAGTCAAATTTATGTGACACAAAAAGGACACAGAAAACTAAATAATATTCAATATATAATAATGAATGTAAATTAACTGAAAAATTGCTTGCCCTTAATGACAAATTTTTACATAATGACCCAGTATCTCTTTGGTCTCTCCTAATACACTAAGATATAACATTGTGAATGTTTCTTAAGTGTCAATTACAGCTCAGACTTAGTAGACACAATTTATTGAAAATATGCCAGGGTAATTGAGAACGTTCTTCAGACTAGGTTATAGTTTTACACAGACTTTATTGTTATTAATTTATAAACTCATGATGTCATTTCAAAGCTCGATCATAGCACATCTGCCCTATGTAAATTATAGGGAAGACATTATGCTAATAACCAGGTATACTGAACTCCGGATACATTGTCTAAACACAGAGTGATAAGATTTTTATTATAAGAGAAACTGAGAGCATTAATTTCCTAAACCATCAATGCAAGACACATTGAGATTATTATATTTGCCATTAGCAAAATCCTCCAAGCTGTCCTGAATTTAAGTATTATTTACATTTATGTTAATCTCATCATGATGGCTACAATATTTGAATATGAATCAAAGCATTGATTAAAATATAAAGGACTGAGTCACATTAGGATGTGATCAAGCTGAAAAGACTGATATTATTCAAAAGGAACTAGCTATTAAACTGAACTTACTGGATACTCTTTAAAATTGATTTCCTAATTTCATTTTTTCTTTTCTATATTTTTTTTCATTTAATATTCATTGGCTTTATTTTTACTATCTTTCATTTTTATATCATTTGAGATCCACTGACCATGAAGTTCCTTCCAATTATTTAATTGAAACTCCTAATTCATAGGAATACACAATTGTTTTACTTATATTTCTAACATGTTTCCAATTTTTAAATGTTAAAATTTAATGAAATACAATTATAATGCATTCAGCTACTCAAATATGAATGCAGAGTTTGAAAATCTTCATCCCTAGATGGTGTAATCCAGATGACTCCTCTAAAATCTTGCAGCCTCTGAATTTAAGAATAGGACATCTTTGTTCACGCGGCAAGCTAAATTCCTTACAAATATTGGTTTGTTCTTTATTTTGTGCTGTCTCAACTTGTTATTTTTATTTGTTACAAATTAGTACAATTGCAGTACATTCCTAGTAGCTTTTCCTCTCAAAATATTTTCTCTGATCTTCATTTTTTTCTCTAATTTGGTTCAATTGTATTTACACACTCTTATGCACTTCATATTGAATAACTATAACCATACGATGTTTGCATTTTTCTAGCAATGTATAAAAAATGCTAATACCAGGAATGACATGTACAAGATCTATTCTAAAGTGTGTATATATATATATATATATAACAAAGGGAAAAGTACATAATTTTTACACACACACACACAAATCTAATGCAATGGGCTGTGACTGCTACAGCTTTCTGAAGGCAAATTTCCTTCTGAATAGGAATATTTCATATCCCTAATATTCAAGGTCATATGTCCCTGATAGAAACACAATTCTGACCAGTGATCTATCCTCTAACACTTCCTTTGGCAAATTCAAGACTGTAGTTACTATAATAAAATATATTAACACCTTAAAGCACTAGGATTGTCTTGAAATAAATATGGAACAGAGAGTTTACACATAAGCTTCGCTAGCTTTTGTTGGTAAACACATGTGAGCCTAAAGGAACCAGTTTAGGATGCGTCATTTCAGCCTGCGTCATGTGCTTCTGACACTATTTAACAAACAAATTAAAAAATGAGTCTAAAACAGTGGTGTAGCACACATTACCTAGGTATGTATGCTGTCTGAGACATAATCAGTGCTTGGTAAAAATTAAATTTATTATGATCAGAAAATACACAGAAGAGAGCACTTTTATTTGCACAGCAGGGTTATGCCTTCACTATTCTTCAAAAGCAGCCAAAGCAGCCACCTGCACCCTGCTTGTTGAAATGACAAGAAGCATTCAAACTACTTAATACAAATAAAGTAACATATTGAGCTGCCGGATAGCTCACTGTGCAGGTCATAAGCTTAAGAAAGTGACCTTCACCCATACCTTAACCATGCAGGTTTGACAGATGCATGGACTGTTAGTTTGACCCTAAGACTTCCTGAGTCCTTCCATTAACATACACAGACAGCAAATCTAATCTGTTAATTCCCTCTTCTGTGTTTTTTTTCTTATATATATATACTCGCACAGTTTCTGGTTTAGAAGATTACTTGTGAGACAGCTCAAATGGAAAGATGTGCTCTCTAACTCTTGATAGACCTTCTGATACCTCTGCTATCCTTTTCCAAGTCTTGTAGACTGTAAATAATCTACAACTTCCCTCTTTATCTGCTTTAGTTTTCCCTAACAAAAGATGTGAAATATTTCAACAATCTGTAGAAAGTTCTGTTTCCTATTTAACACATTAAAAGGAGTATCAATGCTGCATTATACACTATTTTACACTATCTATGACCTATAACAATTTCGTTGATTCTACTGAATGTGATTTTCAAAAGGTAAATGACAGGTCCTTTAATCTGTCCTTTAATCAGGACTTATGAAAGTGTTTTAAAGAGAAACAAAACAGATCCAAATGTAAAAGTTAAATCATACTGTCCAGTCTATATCAAAATGAATGGGTTTTATGCTTCCCAACTTGATTCAGAATCCAGATAAAAATTGGTGGACCTATCTCACTGCAGGATGGAGAAGACAGAAATAAAGAAGAGGTTCCTCAATATATTTCTATTGTTAGGATGCTAAGAAACCTCAGCTCAGATCCTCACTCGAAATCATGTGAACAGAAGGTTTGAAGTACATGATGTCTTTTGGCAGTGACCTATTTACTGAGTTACTGGTTGTTCTAAAATACGGCTCCCTCAGTCTGTTCACTTAGAGGTAATGCAGTCTTTAAAGTGCTTAGAGATGATTCTTTCAGTTGTCCTGCTGGAGCTCATTCATGTGAGTTGCCATTCTGACATCAAGGGACAATCATACTTACACATGCAAGGCTCTTTGGCTGATTCTTTGTTATCTGCCACTTAATCTGACTGCTCGGAATGTCAGCAAAGCTGCACTTGAGCATTTCTGCTCATCTTCTCCGGGCACAGTTGTCATCATCACTTTTTCTATCTTCCAAACCCGTCTGGATGCCACCCTGTCCCACATGCTCTAGGTGTCCCTGCGTGTGCAGGGGGGTTGGACTGTATGATCTCTAGAGGTCCCTTCCAACCTCAACCACTCTGATTCTGTGACCACTTGGTCAGCACAGATATCCTATTTGCTACAGATTTTTCAGTCCAAGCACTAAGAGTATGTTCTCAGTATAGAAATTAAACAGTGCAGTTACACTGCTTGACTCATCATCAATACTAATTTTCATTTTCCTCCAGCTCATCCTAAAGAAAATAATAGATCTATAGTATATAGATGAGATGAGTAACTCATGGGAGATGTTTATGTACATAGCTACACTAGCTCCTAAGCACTATATAAACAGAAGTGCTGTGTGCATATTTGACACAAAGATGATCGATGTGGGCTTCATGGTAAACACAACTGTTTGTAGAAGGCCACAGTTACTGAAACAGAGAGGGTGTAAATACCAACTAAGAATATCATTTTTAAATAATCATTTCTAATGTTCTCACACTTAAGCCCATAGCACTAATTCTGCCTTTCATTTCTTGCAACAGTTGATTATTAGATTTGTTCTAACCTTCTTCACAGATGGTACTTGAGAGAGAATTTGTTTTTTTCTAAAATGATAGTGGGAGTGTGTGTTTATTATTTAGGATCAGTTTAACAACTATTTCTGTCTTGAAACATTCACAACATATTGAGCGAGGGAAAAAGAATAGAATAGCAGTCATTGGTGAGCTTCAGAACACAGCAGCTGGCAAATTTGGGAATTTCTGAAATGGTGTTTATCCTTCCAAGCAGAGGCATGCAGAGCGAGAATCCAGGCAGTGATCATGTGATTTACTTTGTAAGTTAACTAGATGGTGCTAAAGTACATTTGTAATTTTCTACGGTAACACAACAATGTGCAATGCAGTTATCTAATTAATATGGCAGTGTTTTTTCTTTATCTCAGATTTACTAATCTCCTTTATTCCAGAGTCAAATTTATTTCACTTCTGTTATTAACAAAACTTCTAAAATTGAGACATGCTTCCCACATCTAGGGAAGCAAACATTTCCAAGTCAGATGTTGCCATTTACAACTGTATTTTACTTTCTGGTTTTGCTATTTTAAAGTGCACATATGTGTATATGTCTGTCTGTATGTTTGTATATATCATTGTACAGAAACATACTCACTGTTTTGGTATTTCCCCTCCTGATTTCTGCAGCAAACTGTTGATACTTTGGTTTATGACTTAGTGTGACAGGTCTTAGTGCCATCACATATAACTTGTGCTGCAAGGTGTTTTTATTTCTGGATATCATTGCATGTACGCTTTCTGACCTTGTCACCATCTGTATCTGTATAGGAAAGAAGGAGAAGGTGCGACAATACTTGTGGTCATACTCTTCAAATGTGTTTTTTAAGCTTGACAAGTATCTCCAGCACAGACAATCCAAAGTCTATTTTCAGCATGGTCTTAACTATATAAAAAAAAAATAATAAAATCCTTGAAAGTGGGTAATTGATGCACTTTTCCATTTAGATTTCTCTCTACACAATCATGCTTCTGGAGGATGCCCCTATACTGCCCTACTATATATTCAGAGACTGTAGCATGAAGTATTACTTGCCCTAAAGTAACACCTCCAGCAGATTAGCCTGGCACTCCAAACAAAGCCAAGGTAGGTGGAAACAAGCTAACATCTGTGAGTAATACAGCTCCAATAACTGCCAGAGATACTATCTACACTGTACACATTTCTTCTTTTTTTTTTTCTAATTAAATTAGAATTTGGAATAGCGAGAAATGCTTTATTAAAGGTGTAATTTCTATAAACCAAGTAGCCTGCAACCATTCTTGTTTCCATGGTGATTTGCCTGTTATAAGGACATTGATTAGATGCAGCTGTTATCTCTGGGGAGGTACAGGGACCGTTTTACAAACTCCCTGTTTCAGAGAAGAGCACGTTTGAGATCCTAAAACCATTGCTGATATTTTCCCCAGCCTGTGAAACACTCATGTCTTGCAGGTGCTCCCAGCTTCTCCCTCTCAGCACCTCTTCAGGACAATCTGCGCAATTTTCTATGTTTTTTCCCTTACTCTCTCTCAGTGAATAGATTTGCCAGGTTTCAATAGCCAACAACTGGACAGCACTTGTTTTTTGCAGAAGCAGCTTTAGTGGTTAGAGTTCACCCCAAAATGCAGTAATCCTCGCCCATGGTGTAGGTCTTCTACTGCACAGCATATTCTTCCTGCACCCTCATGCTGTCCTCGCAGCACAGGTGAGATGCTCAGCAGATGACTGACTGACCAGTAAGCATGGCCTCAGGGGAGGGAAGGAACAGCTCTCAGCGCATGCAAAGGCAAGAAAAGGTATCTCCATATCACAGTGCCATTGGCTATGGCTTTGGCTGGGAAAGAGAGATGTGTTTTACTCTATCTACTACCTCTTATTTGTAAGATGGAAAACTCTATTTGCATGTTTGAAATATGAAAATACTACATAAAATAAAATTAAATGTAATTTCCTCAACTATAGAGATGGTTCTAATGAGACAAAAAATCAGCAGTGAATGCTTCACTGATACTTTCAGAACCATGGCAGTCATCTTTCAGGTGTCACACATCACCACCACATTTGACAGTGATCACAAATAAATCACATCAACTATAACCACAAGACAAAACAGTACTACTGCACAGGTTTACTCCCTTGCCTTAACACTTTATTCCATGTATGAGTTATTTAAGATGCGTATTTCAAAATGTTAATACAACCATTTCCAATATTCCAGTCTGTTGTATATCAGAGATTTAACTAATATCTACAATAGGGCATAGATGTGGCATGTGAGCATGAAAGGCTTTGCGTATCTGTAAGTAGTGAAATATTTTTATTACACCTGCCATAGTTTCAGTTTTCTCAACTGTTCTAATTTGCTTAGCACTTCACACACACAAACAAAAAAAATCCACTGATATCCTGATTCTATTATATTTCTGACCACACATTTTAATTGAACTCGCTTTACTTAAACGGGATTTGTTTTATGCTCTCTCTCTTTTGTTTATACTTATATAGCACAGTGACCTCTGCCATAAGAGCCAAGACCATCCACGACAGTATCTGGATTACTCAGATGACAGTCTTCTGCAAGGCAGGTGTGCTGCACAACTACACAGACATACTATAATAGAAACCATTGCTCACCTTCATAAACAGAAACACAGGCTAGTAAATAAATTCAATTATAGTCGGACCTGCAACATCAGTCTTTAATTTACTCCACGAGTGACCTGCCAGTGAGCTAGAGAAACACTTCCATCAAATCAATTCATGTTAATCAGAAGCAACGGGTTACTTTGAAGTAGCTTTACTTTAAATTTTCTCAAGTTTTATCAGTGAACCTGTCGAGGCCTAACATAGGACCAAGAAATGCAGTCTTCAGCAGACACACTCGGTATACAGATATGCAATTCTTGAGCTTCCTGAAAGTGTTAAAGTTATTAAATCACAGAGGGGTGCCATCATACTACAAGGCATTTACTGTGCAGATCCTCCAGCACAGCCAGCCAGGACAGGAAAGACACCCCTCTTTTCTGTTCTCGTCCACAACCCGCTCCAGCACGGCCTGGTTTTTCAGGAGGCTGGGCAGAACGTGACGTGCTCTGTCACCAAGAGGCACTACGTGCCCGTGCTGTGAGCGGCCAGCCTGGAGGCCAACTCTTGGCCGCAGAGCGCGGCGCGGAGCAGGGCCACTTGCAGCTCTCGGATTCTCTGTCCCAGCCCCGGCCGTGGCTGTGATTTATCAAACTCCCGAGGAACCCGGTGTTAGACAAGGTAAGCGGAGCCTCTGTCCTTCAACCATCCCGTGTCCTTGGCACTGCGTGATCCTTTCTCCTGATATAACTGTTCCAGAACAGGACTTGCTGCTCCTCTTGGAAATGATAAGAGGTGATAAAGAGAGTTTTGCTACAGAAATGGAGAACAAAAATTTTGTACCCATTCTCTCCAAAACATTAAGTTCTAAGAAGGAAAGTTATCCCTGAAGAAATTCTGATGGAGGAAGGTGGAAAATCCCATGGATTTAATAGAAAACAAATAATCAGTGCATATATATTTGTGTTGAAAGTCTAAATACTATTACTGATCTCTCTATTTATTATAAAATCGCATCAGAACAGTAACAGTAAATAAAATACCACATCAATAAGCTTTTTTTTTTTCAAAGTAACATCGAATAATGTTTTAAAATAAAGTTACTATTTGATTACATTATTTATTCATCTCCTGCGACCCAACCTTGTGGGGAAACATTGCTAATCAAAAATGACTAGTTAATCAAAAATGACTTCTTTGAATGCAAATCACATTAGCCTGAGAAAGGGACATTTTTTCTCTTCCTTTTAAGTATTTTTTCCTTTACCTTAATATTTGTTATTTTTCAAAATACTATTAAGGTTTTATTTTTTTAAGAATTGAGTGAAAGGAAAAGGCTTATTTTTGGAGGAGTAATATTACACGCCCTGTTCTAGAACTCAGAACACCAAGACTTAGTAAGATAAAACCTTCAGAATACCCCTCCTTCTTCAACCTAGTCACCAATATAGCCACTCACCCACTCCTCAAAACAGTGAAAGAGAGAACAGCGAAGGACAAAACAAGTGGAGAATAGAAGGGGGCACCTTGAGAGAGTGGAGGCCAGCACGTGAGCGGAGCAGACCCGGCCACTTTGGAAGGATGCTTTAGAGGATGCACAAAACCTGCTTTTCGCTCCCTCTGCTCCTCCTCTGCTCCCATCAGCGAACGCAGGGTTGCGCCTGTCAGGGTGAAACCCAGCTCGGCCCAGGGGTTTGCTGCAGTCTGGGCAGCTCAACAGACAGGCAAGAATGAACACTGCTTCCCCTCAAACTCCCTGATTCCAAAAGCATTTAAGCACACGTTCTTTCTCTGCACTCAGCATCTATATGTGACTAACTTCTGTTTTATTAGATTGTTACTAGTAAAACTATTTTACTGAAAGCTCAACAAAAAGTTAATACAGTGACTTATAATCCTTGTTGATAGAAGAAAATATACATGCTCAGATGGCAGGTGGATTCCAGAGACTGTTTTTACAGTCAGTATCTTATAGACTAGGAAGCAAGAAAACACTCATTCTTTCACTGAAACATCTAATGGAGTTTGGTTGCCTAAGGGTATGAATGACCAAGTCCCTAAATTGCTGTAAGCTCCCACCCTACTGTTTTTGTTTCATTTCTTTAATTTCTATTAGCTGTTCTAATTGTTAGTAATTTCTCAGGAACCTGGGTAGGAAGCATGAGATACAGATCTACTAGGTAAGGCCCTGATCCACATGCTACTTCATTAGCAACAAGACAGACAAATAATAAGCCAGCTACCACCAAACTGTGGTATTGCTTTACAATAAATTAATATTGTTTGATAATTTCTTAAAGCACAAGGGAAAGAAAAGGGCTTGTGAATTTCCAAGGAAAGCATTTAAGGAGAATGTAGAATTCTCTGTATAATTCCTGCATACAAAATATTCGATAACACATTATACAAACAACTACTTTACCATGCACTTTACTTATTCGCTATTGGACAACTTTTCAAATTTCATATAGCATGAAGTTAACAAAGAACTCATTTCTACTTACTCATTTTTGAAATTTTACATACAATAAATACTTAAAACCTCTTAGAAAGGTATATTTTTCTTTGTAAACTGCATACTAACCACACTGTTTTTGAAGTCAATGGATTTGGCAACAGAAACACAAGTTTGTAAATTAACAAAACTACACGTAAAATATTTTTACTTCTGAACCATTGTATTTTCTTACAATGTATTGTATTATCTTATTTTTCAAACATTTTGCTTTTTACTGTTGGAATGTGTCACTCAAATTTAGGACTTTCTCTGCAAATTCAGCATTTAAACTACTTGTATTGAGTGATAAGCTGCAAAACAGCTTGTGACATAAATTTTCAAGACAACAAGACACAGGTCTTGTGACAGAAATTTTAGCCATAAAAATCAACAAGACTGTAGGGATCATAATCAATAATTTTCTTAACTGTAAATTGTCAAACTTTTTAAGAATAATGGTATGCAAGCATCTCAGCAGTGTATTCATCCAAAAAAGTGTATGCACATACACTTCAGCAATTATGTTGTCAAATCCTCAATATGGATTAACTTCCCTAAATTCTTATCAATGAAACCCACCAGCAAATTACTTCTTCCATGGAATAACTCATGACATATAGACAGCTACATAACTTACATGTGATCAAGCAACCTGAACTGCACCTTGGTCCAGAACAATCAAGTCATTTCTACATATTTTTCTCATTTCCTATTTCCAATTGCTACCTCCTCCTGACTATTAGACTTCAGCATTCTTGCATTAGTACTGAAAAATTGAAACTCTCAAGATTCAGGAATACAGATTGGATTTTTAAGATGGGTGATTTCTACATACCTGTTCACCATTTGTGTATATCTGCAATTCAGAAATATTATGTCAGAAATGTTTAAGAAAATAATTACCTGGACTGGATAAACACACATCTAAATAGCAGATTATATTCCAAGTCAGTTCCATTGTATCACATTCACAGTCTCAGAGGTACTGACAAGATAAAGGAAAAGATAAGTCTTTTTAGCTTCCAGAAAGGAAGTCTGAACATATACCTCTCTCCTGTACTTCTTTTTCAAACAGAAAAATGAAAGTTAAAATACTTTCTTTTGTTCAGGAAAAAAAATATTCAGGATTTCCCTGTCATTAGTGATCAGCTTGGTAAATTCCCTTGTCAGCCTATTCAGTACATCCTGTAACAAAGGAGTCAAAAATCTATTCACTCCCTTTGCCCGTACGTGCCATTAGAGTATGCTACATTTTGCTAAGCTTAAGAAGGGAGAAAAGATGTGACTCATCTTAAATTACATAACTGTTGTGTGTACTTAGTGCATGCACTGTGGATACATACCAGCTTCCTATAAATCAGCAACCCCAGGAAAGAAATGCTGCAGAACACAGACACACCTGAACTGCTGTGTGCAGCTGCAGCACGGTCTGATTCTTAACTTGATCCAGAAAGTTGTCCAAAAAGGAAGAAACAAGCTTAGACTGAGGAGTGTTTCATCATTTAGCAAGAGAGCAGGCAGCAGTGGAGAAGAATGGGCAGAGGCTACTTGTGCCACAGGAACATGAAAGAATGGTGACTGCACATTAGTGTAAAACTTCAGGGGCTGCAGCTTCAAATTAAAGTAAGTATTGAAAGAGGTTGCCAGACTACAAAACAAACAAACAAACAAACAAATAAACAAACAAAAAACCCTCTCCATGAACTTTTAATATTTACTTCATCAAAGAAAATACCAAGTCTAAACCTAATAAAAACTAATAAAATATCTGGCACGAATCTCATCAGTAAAGGATAATGATACTGAAGGATAAAGAAGAAGAGTAAATGAAGATCCCTTGTACATCCCTGTGGTAACCCCAGCATGGTCAGTATAGTCACACTACTCCATCTCATACAGTACCTGTGCATTTTGAGCTGAAAAGTTTCAGGGGAGAAAAAAAAAATGTTTGAAAAGATACACCTTCCTGTGAGTTCCCTAGAAATGTGCTCTTACTAACAAAAATAATCTCAGTTTGCAAATAAATGCTGCTCTACAGTTCTCTGACTCAAACGATGGGGCAAAAGAGATCATTAAAGCAGATTTCTATGTTGCTGAGGTGAAACAAGGCTTCTACCGAGAACAGGAAAGAAGCTACAGTATACATTTACAAAGAATATGTTGCTCAGTCCTGCTCAGACTATGTTGTGTCCCTCATCTCTTTCCTTTCTTGGCCTCACTAAATTATTAACAGAAACCTAATCCATAGC
>NW_010584448.1:47036-73719 GCF_000705375.1 Tinamus guttatus | reverse complement strand
AAGAGAAAGTGAAAGGCTGCTATTGTGAAATAGCAAGTACGTACTATTCAGACCCACACAGGCATTTATACACAAAGAGGAAAAAATAACAGCTGTCTGCCTGTGGGAAAGAAGTGTTAAGCTCAATGCTGCAACTGCGTAACGCCATTTTATAGTGGTACAATTATCTCCTTTAGGTGATAACTCAGTCACGTAAGCATTGGAGTTACAATGGGTACTAAACAGACACCAAAATAAATGTAAACAGATGCCACAGTCCTGGCCCAAGACTGCTACCACATGCAGCCACGGGTGTGTGCAGAGCAGGCTCCTGCGAGAGGCTCCACGGCGATGGCTCCGGCAGCAGAGTAGGCGCTGGCGCCTCTCTGCTTTTTGACACGTGAAGCTCCTGCAGGCGGTAGGGACTGGTCGTGGCAATGATTTTAGGCGTAAAGAAAAAACACTAGAAAAGGACCAGCAGGATTTTGTTCTTCCAAAAGGCAAGAAGAAAGCATTACTAAATAATATGAAATCAAAATGCATCCAGATTGCCAAAGAGAAATCAATCAGTAATGGTATAGTGCTAAGTCAGTGATGTTGTGTTATAATAGCTAAAGGAAGTTTGAAAATAGCTGGTGCTCAGTTGAACAGATAATCAGAAGCTCCACAGCAATCAGGAAGTGAGAGGAGCATTTAAATAATTGTTACACACAGAAAATTTGGAAAGGAACCTGAAACCTGAATATTAATCTAAGTATTTTTAATGGCTTGTTTTCCTGTTATCTTCAACAATATCATTAGTAAAGATCTGTGGGAAGAGAAGTTCAGTGTCTCCACTAATTGGGATAGCACACAATTTGATGTTAGTTCTGTTTGAAGTGTAGTCAATGCAGAATATCGGCTTTATATGTGCGTGCACAGTATACGCAACGAGGCATATTTGAATTTGTGAATTAATAAAACTCGGTAATAGAGTACAAATATTTGTGTTCTACTAAGGTGAATCTCAACACTCCAGGAGAAGTTTGAAAATTTAACTGGGGAATTTACCCTCGGAAAGACAGAGTCCACATTCCCAAGAGAATGGGGGAAAATTGAGGGTCTGGTATTTGGTAATAGAGCTGAAGCTCTACTGAAGGTCCTTACCCTGACCAAATTTTACTTTTCTTCACTAAAAAACTTGAACTTGAAATGAACTTTGTAAATAGAACAGCTTGATGCATGGGATATTCCCGCAGGAGCTCAATGCATGATTGAACTGAGGACTTCAAATTCCATAAAGGAACTGGGCCTAGTCTTGACTTAGCAGAAGTCATACTGAAATAGTCCTTACTTTTGGGAAAGGCATCATGCTCATCAATGTAGGTTTACAGAGAGGCTGATTTATGTACTCCTGCTCAAAAGACTGCTTTTCAGAGATGTCAGCTCTCTAAAGGCTACAGAGAGCACCAAGGTGACAGATTTTAGGTGGTATGAGTTAAGCAGTGGGATTCATGGACTCCTTTTCACTTTAAAAGGTATCTAAAGACAAATTGCACTATTTGTGTCCTTGTATTTTTTGAGAAAGTGTTCCTTTCAGCAGGTGTTTTCAGGCTGTGCAGTTCACCTGGACATCTTGCTTTATTTCCAGTACCTGCTTGCAAAGAGTAAAGCAGCACTACCTTTGGAGAGGATACTTGCTGTTTGCCCTTGAAGTCCAGCAATCCAATCTGAATTTCTGATAGTGGATCCCACTAGATTATGTTGGTGTGTGTGCAGACATATACAGATATATGTGTATATATATATATATATATGTATGTATATGGATAGGTTCTTTATACCAATTTTAATACTGGTGGCTAACTATCTACATTTCTTCTAACATATCTCATAGCAGCCAATCATCCAATGACTTAAATGCTGGACACGAATTTTATGATCAAAGCAGATAGGACACTCAGATTTCAGACTCTCAGCCCTTGGGTAAAAAGTTGTTGAAAAGCCTTAACCTCAACAATGTTTCCTTTCACGTAAATAACTGCACTGAAGATGAAATTTGACCTTTCCTGGGCTGGAAGAATGCTCTTACCACTGGGGTATGGTCAGCATCTGTTATTGTCCTTGAAGTAGGACTTCCAAAATCTCCCTTTTAGAGGTTTGGGGAAGCCTTGGGTAGAATTAGAGAAAAGCACTGCCAGGAGCTAATGTCATCCTCTGTTCTTGTTAACTCAAGCTTTTTCCTTTTTACTCTTGAGATATTACTACCATTGGACAATTTAAAGCTATTTAGGCAGAGTGAAGTATGGATAAGAGTTAGGTGTGTTTGGGTGAATCTCGATCTTTTACATGCTTTTATACTTTTCAAGAGCTGGTCTTGCTGAGCCCAGCCAAGCAGTGGAGATTAGAAGTTGGACTCTCGGGAATACAGACCAGAGCGGCAGCATTAAATCAGGCTTTTTACCGTTGGGACTCTGATTAGATACAGACTTGGTAGCAGCACTGGCAATACCTGGAACACTTCTGTATAAAATCATATACTGTGCAGAATGGCACTGTTTTTTGATTGAAGATCCTTTAGAAACCCAATATATGTGCTTGTCATAAGGTAATTATACAGTATGAGCAACTCTTCGCATGATGACATCATTGTTTTAACTGTGCTCAAGTATAAATATATTTTTATGCACTCTTATGAATCTGGATGAGTTCACACATGTTCGTATGTTAACACATTAGAATCTATCTGGCTGATACTAATTAAATTAAAATTAATTTAGATAGTGGTAAAAATAGTTAGAAGATACTGTTCTTTAAAATGTACACTTTGGTTTACATTAGTATTTAAGCGGTTTGTTTATTTCTTTGTGCTTATGGATGCGTGGGAGATTCATATTCACTTATTACCCACGTACATCACTTCTGTCATCTCTTCCTTGTACTTCTCATCAAAGACTTAACTAAGCCCCCACAAATCTATTCTACTTTCACACCAATTAGAAATTATGACATACATCTTAATCAAGGATATTAAAAAACATTTGAAAAGATGACAACTGAAATAGAAAATGTTTTGTATGTATCACAATTGTTGGCTAATCATACATATTATTCTTAAACACTTCATTCTATCTCAGACCATCTTTTACACATATGCAGCAGAGAACAAAGAGTTGTTTAAAAAAGCACAGAAAAATAAACACTTTCATCTGCAATGACCAAGACTACACAGCCTTTTTATTAACATATTGCCATTGCAAAGATAAATGTGTTTAATATTTGTAATTGCTAATCAATATATAACATGCCTCTTAAATATCTTCTATTTATTATCTCCAGATGTTCCATCATCAAGAAACCACAACTAAAACTACAGTCCTGTTTTGCCAGTCCTCAGATGAAAAGCAAATGAGAAAACAGTAGCGAGGGATACACAAGACAGAAGAACTTAACTAAGAACAGGTTTAGGTTTCCTAGGGAAAAGGGTGCCAGACTTCGGGAGAAGCAATATACCACAACATCCTGCATGGCTAACAGACGCTACAGGTGTGTCTGAGCTGGTTTTCTTGTGCGGATTTACATATGGCCTAAATAATATATCAGCTCAGATTAGAGGTGAGCACAGACACAGACTCTGTGCAGGGTGAGTTCCATAGTTTTCATGTTTTCCTAAAGAAAATCAGTTTGATTTTATCATCATCATCAGCTTTGTCTCCTACAATTCTGGACTTAACTTTCTCACAGAATATTCCGTTTCTTAACTCAGAAACTCAGTCAAGATCCATGCCAGCTTGAAATGGGGCATAACCAGAAAAGAAGAGCCTGAGTAAAGAGTGTGATTCTCAGACAGCTCTCGTCGAGTCTTGAAAGTGCCAGCCAGTTCTCCTTATCTTCTAGGTA
This sequence comes from Tinamus guttatus, assembly GCF_000705375.1. Next base: position 69,861 of record NW_010584448.1, on the reverse strand, counting down.
TCTGAGCTACAAATGCCAAATGGAATGAGATGATGGAAATGTGTTAACGTTAACACATTTGGTGTTGACGATGTAAATCTGTTTGGGGTTACTATAGGCCCCAAAGAGTGGTGGCAATAGAGAGAGATCCCTATTACTATCACAATTTCATTTGGAGACCCACAGGCAGCTCCTCGCTCTGTGCACTCATCAGTGAGAGCTCCTCCACAGGACGGGAATAAATGAGCAGGGCTTGGGCTCGGAGCAAGGATCCACAGGAAGCTGCCAGCATCAGCCACGGTTGCCTTCAGCAAGAGGGAATGTTCAGTGACGGGCTCTAGTGCTGAAATGTAGCTAGAGTGTTTACTCAGAGCAGGAGTTCGGGAAGGCTGTGTGGTTTACACTGCTTTCTCCTTTCAGCCTGCTAAAAACACAGCACTGACTTATTTCTTGGCAGCCACGCGCTTTTTAAGATTTAGTGCAACAGGTCAGTTTATACATATATATAGATTTTCTTCTTTTTAAATAGTTCTACTTTACAAACCATTTTTAGATTGCTCGCCTTGTTATCCAGTCTTACGGTATTTTATAACGCTTCCCATCTGAGCCTTGCAAAATGGCTACATTCTCTGCTTTCAGGCACAAACCTGCTTTCAAATTCAGTAGTTTTTGCCTATACTCAAGGAATTCAAAAAACGGCAAATACTGAAACAGTCATGAAATCATAAAAGACATTTTTTCCCATCTCTCTCACTCCAAAGATATATTGGTTTCTTCTCCTTAGTACACACAGAGACACGGCAGTATCAACAGGGGGTAAAACCTGGGGTGCTCCTGCTTGAGAGCGGCTGCAGGAGGGACCATCGCAGCCTCTGCCTCGTGCTCCCTCAACACTGCCCTGCACAGACCTCCAGCCTCCACGGGCTCCCCCACCACTGCCCTGCACAGACCTCCAGCCTCCACGGGCTCCCCCACCACTGCCCTGCACAGACCTCCAGCCTCCACGGGCTCCCCCACCACTGCCCTGCACAGACCTCCAGCCTCCACGGGCTCCCCCACCACTGCCCTGCACAGACCTCCAGCCTCCACGGGCTCCCCCACCACTGCCCTGCACAGACCTCCAGCCTCCACGGGCTCCTCCTCCTGTCCTGTGCCTTCTAACCAGGAACGATCAGGCAAGGGTTTGGCTTCCCGCACCACTGCATCCTCACTTCTAATTTTCACATTTTATGCTTCATGCAAGTGTTAATTATGGAGATGAAAGCCAGCTTCACTTTAGTCAGCCATTCTTAGCACATACACAAAAGGAAAGTCAAAGTACGTATAAAATTTGCCAGAAAGGGAAAAGGCTGACTACAGCTTCAGGAAAGAAAAACAGAGCAGTGATTGATGTAATACAGATAATAATAATACTCTAATGTAGTAGGATTTTGTTATGCAAATTCTCTCTTACTTTGTCTGATCGGAGCATACGTAAAATCAGATTTTGAATTCCATTAGATTTTCTATTATGACTGGTAAAGACAATGTGGAAAACCAAATTATACCCATAGTTTATTCGATCATCGAAAGAACTACAGCTTTCATGCAAATAAGATATGGCTAGTTTTTAGGTTAGTGGGCAAAGACTCAAAGAAGATTAATTAAGATGATTTTATATTTCTGTTAGCCTCCCTCAGATGGGATGTGTTTTAATTACAAATAAAGTGACTGAGGCAATGAACAGATAAATACTTGGAAGTGGTGTGTTTCCTATTAAAAATAGACTTATTTGCACAGCCCAGCATATCTACTGACTGGCTTTGTATCTACCAAGTGTTTGGAAGGTTTGTTGCTATCCTTGGCTGTGAGTAAATCACAACCGCATGATACCAACACGGGAGCTGGGCACTCATTTTTTCTCGTTTTACAACACGAAACAGCTCCATTGCATTCTGGGAGGCAGAGGGAAAAACTTGGGCTGCCTGGCAGAAGGCTGGTGGAGGGAGAGCATCTGCCTGCGCTCCCTCTTGGCATCATGGTAACACAAATGAGAGTGGCACCAGCACACCCTGGTCCACACTACTGTTCTATTAAAACACGCCGTGCCACATCCTCACTAGATTTATACATGGTGGTAGCTAGAGGTGGATCTTAACATGTGCTGTCATACACACCATCACTGCACCATACCCCAAGAAAAAAGCCTGCAAGACCAACTATGTGGCATTGTAAAAAACAAAACACCTAGGGTTGGATTTTTTGGGGGATGAGAATATTTCTAAGTCCTGAAACTAGCACAGTTTTACACTTTCTTTGGTCTTTCAAAACATTGTGCTGCTCTTAGATAATCTACTGTTATCAGTGAAGTTACTTCAATATTAGTGGAGGACAAAAACTTAAGATATTTTTGTGCTTGTCAATATTACACAGTTAACAACATTTTGCCATATCAGAATGAATATATCAACATAATAATCAGTGCTGACTTTCACAGTGCTATTAGGGGGAACTGTTTCAAGTAAAAAGAGCTCATGAAATGGAGCTGTGCACTCACTAGTTCCTCCTTTCCTTCAAAAAGGCAATCCCTATCCAAAAGCAACTCTTTTCAGCATGCTGTGCAATGTACATTATTCCCACACATAATATGACTCATATAAGACGAACGTAACTTTTAAACAGATATAGTTACACTATTTTACTAAAATTATATTTTAATGCACTACAGCATAGGGAAAGTAAGCACGTTTAGCTAAGAAAAGGTTTTGAACTCATTTTTAATTTGTAATTTGTACAACTTGCTCAAAGTCAATGAAACTCCCTGATATTTGACAATCTCACAATTTTATTCCCAAAGACTGAAGGAAGCAAAAAGAAGAGAACTTCCAAAACTGTCAACCTAATTCCACTGTATTTCTTGTACTAAATTCATTCTTTGGGATTGTCTGATCTTCAGGAAAAAAAAAAAGACCTCTCCAAATTTTGCCTAGTGCTGCATTTCCTCAAAAACATATATTTACTTTAGGAGTGCCTGCATTTCTGTTCCCAGTGTCTACATCTCACTCTTGTTTCACTCCCCGAGCTCTTCCCACTGCTCTCATTTGTTACCCCTGTGGCAAAGCCCCCCTCCTATACAGACACGTCTGGTCACAACATCTCTAGCAACCACCCTTCTTTAGCCTCCCATAAACGATCACCCTGGACACAGGTTCCCACAGCCCCTGCAGAAAATCAAGGTGAAAGAACTTCCTCTCACCTTCTCTTTCTGCATAGATGCTGTGTGCAGTTTAAGTCAAACACAAACTTCATGTAAAACAATACATATACCTATGTATCTCTCAGACACTGTTAAGTTTCATCTAAAATCTGGTCTGTCTAAGGTCACAGAGCTTTACTCTTGCTCCCAAAGCTTCCAAAGTCATGGAAATGTCTCTCACCTGTTCTCTCAACTGAATAAACTTTGCTAACAGTGCTACTTGCCTGCCATTTTATACACAAAATCAGTGAGATTTTTGTATCTTTTATTAATTCTTAATAGTTATATGCACTGAAGTCAGATTGTAGAGCATGAATTGAGACCTGCAGTGTCTGCACAGCACATCTCCTCCAGGATATCCATCAGGGATAGTCTGCTGTAATTGATTTTAACTCCACACGCCATGTTACTTCAACTGGAAAAGCTGCTATCAGAACTAATAGGAACAAAATAATGTCTAAATAAGGGGGAGAAAAAGAAACACTGATGAGCATATAAAGTGGCATAAATGTATTTATTTTTCACCTGGGAGAACTGCTGCTACTTTATGTAGGAAGTTGCTAACAGACCTTACATAATAGGTGAGCACCATGTGAACAGCAGAGCTGAGGAAGGCTTTACAGAATGCTGAGCAGCAGGACATGAATGTCTGACATTTGCAGAAGCCTCAGTAATCTCTGAGCATCCTGCTTGACAGGAAAAAAAAAATAGCCAGAAGAGGTATGTGTTTTTCAGGTTGCTGAAATTTTGTTGTGTTCTTGGTTCACGCTTTTTGGTGTATTCCTGGTGTGTGGCTTTTGCTCAGATGCATGACTGAAGGGTGACAGACTGTGCTATTAAAAATGAAGCTCATCTGCTTACATAAAATGTGGCACAATCTATAAGTCTGCCCTATAAACCTAGCTGTTTTTTGCTTGCCCAAAATGGAAAGTGTGCTTTTTAGTCGATTTACTCCTGTAAGATGGAATAATTTGCAATATATACCAACTGCCACATTTCTGACAAATTTCACTAATGTAAGCCATTAGTAAACTGTGCCTTAGGTTTTTTACTGGTTCATGGTAGCTCTCAGGAAATCATTAGAAACAAATGGGGAAGAATATGTCATGAGAGGGATTTATGAGTTGCTGAATTAAGGAAAAATAACTGTCTACCCTGAACCCTTGTCCAAGGACAGTGCAGATCAGCATACTGAAAAATAGCAGTGCATATAATTCAAAATGGCATTTTTTCAGTAAATATTTTTGTGACTGGGCTCTAAATTAATCTTAGGATCAGAAAAGTAAAACTCAAGTCACAGTAGTAACCTAACTGACAGTTCATAGGCTTCTTAAGTCAACCCACACATATTCCACTAGACTTTGAGAGCTGCTTTTAGGCACATTGACTAAGATTCTAATCTGTAACTTGATTCCTAGCAGATATTGTCCAGATACAATCAGCACGTAATATAAGACCTGCTTTTTTTTGTTCTAAGGCATACAAAAAAAAAGGAAAAAAGAAAATTAGACTTCATCTGCAAGGTGTATTTTAAAGTTCAATAGGCTACAGAAACAACCAAAATCTATACTCATGAGACCAGCAGAAAAAGCTACAGTTACCATTCTGCAATTAAATATTTATCTTGACTTCTGCCCTTCCAACTTAAGAGCTCATAAGCAAATGCACTCCAGCTAGCCAAAGTGTATTTTGTTTGCAGACATGCAAAAGCAGCAGGCACCTGTCATGTGTCTCCATCCCTCTGCTCTGCTGGGAAGATTCCTAGAAGAAATCTGTAGCACTTGGCCTGTTGGAGTGAGAAAGGCATCAGGGACTTGTCCTTCTTGCTAGGATAAAAGCACCAAGTGAGCTGGTCAGCTGGTGATCAGCAACTGATTAATCATGAGCAAAGCAGGCCGCAGGCAGGGCGCATTCAGATTGTGAAAAAGGGTACGAAATGGGAGAAGGGAAACGGTAAAAATCACATGCAGTTGTTGTGGGGAAAGGTGTTAGCTTTATATTCTTGTCTGCATAGGGAATGAAATACAGCATAACAAGCTGTAATAAATGGTAATTTCAGATTGGAAAAATATGGTTTTACTTATTTCTAGCCTACACTAATGACACACAAAAATAATTCCACTGACAGCTGGAGAAAATGAAGTATTATTTATACAGGTGATTTAGCCAAGGTGAGATGAATATGCTGTCAGGGAAAAAAAAAAAAGAAAGAGAGAGAGAAAAGAAAGAGGTTTCTGAGAGGAAAAACTCTCAAACTATCCCTTCAGAAATGAGGATTTTAATAAAACTGTTGTTTTACACATTAGAAAATGAGTGTATGAGGATATCTCATTGTGTATTGCCTTTCAACAAGAAGAAAGGGGACTGTGGGAGGCATTAGGGAAACTAGATGGGAATTCAAGGCAGTACCTTTGAATAGAGAGAGGAGAGGGAGCAATGCACACAGATAGAGCACTTCCCAGCAACTTCCAGGACTTCTGGTGCCAGCACTAGGGTGTTCATGACTGTTTGAGACAGAGGTCGTTTTTTTTTTTTCCATTTTTTTTTAACCAAAATTTTCAATGTTTTGAAGATGGAGGGAAAGAAAAAAAAAAAAAAAACAGGAGCACAGATTTATTAGATTTATTGGCTGCGAGTCTGCTGCCCTAGTGCCTAGCGTAACACCAGCTCTTCATCGACCGCTTTGCCTGCTTGCCCTCAGCTACAGAGGGCTGCTGCTTGGGCAGGGAGAGCAGAAGATACCAAGGCAGCTTCTGCAAACCTTCAGGAAGCCCTGGACAGGGCACAGTGTAATTCCTCAAGCAGAGCCTTCCACACGTTATTCAAGGTGGCACAAATTAGCAATCTTGGGGTGCAAATTAGCAAGCTGAGGAAGAAAGAATAATGTAAGTACAAATTTCACCTTTTTGGTCTTCAACAGGGAAATGGAGGCTAAGACTAGCCAAAGCATTTATGTGTTCTAGTTCTGTTATTTAAAAGAAAAACAATGATCTGTTTCAGTGTCATTAATGTTTAATGCCATTATGTGATTTGCTGATTGATGAAAGGATTAAGTCCTAAAGACAAAAGGAATTATAAAAGATATTTCATTAAAGGTGAAAAAGCAAAAACTCCAGCATTTACTAGACATTTTTCCCATACGAGGAATAACCCCACAGATAACCTACCTAACTAAAGAGAGTTTTTATTATATTTTCTCAAGAGAAACCAATCTATTTAACTACTGATAATAAATTAGAAAGCTGATCTGAGATCACGCAGTGGTTTTAATTTTGCAGCTGCAATACACCTGGGGAAATCATTACCACGAGGTCATGTTCAGTAACTAGATTTTAAGAAGACTGGAGAACTTTGCGGTCATAAATATCCTGGCAAACCAAGAAAGTTTAGAAGGATCTGATTACAAGCTAAAACTCGTTTCATGATTTCCTTTTAGAAATTATTTCTCCCTTGGATAGACCACTGATGTAGATGTATCCGTGAGTTGTTATGGTTTCTATTTGCACACCAGGTTAAGCAAAGATTATAGCGATATTCTTGCCTTGAAATGGAAATTCAAGTGGCACTATACTTGTTTCCATAGAGTATGCAGACACAGCAGCAGTACTGTAAGGAACATCAATATAATGCAGAAAAGAAGGTGCCCACATTCAAAAAAAAAAAAAATCTGCGCTTGTTAGAGAAAAACATTATCAAAGGGGAAAAAAAATCATGTCAACATTGAGCTAACTGACCCTAAGGTCATTAAAGTAGGGGGTCCTTCACACTGGGAGCTGGCAGAGCCCCCCTCCTCCTTAAGAAGTCACATTAGGCCGCATGGACTCTGCAGTCTTTGTTTCTGTTACGCTTCTTTAGAAGTCACACTACATAAAACTCTATGAAATAGGTATGTGTGGAGGTGATAGCTTAAGATGCTCTTTCCTAGCCTGTGGAATGGCTGAAAGGTGGCTTTCAGAGAACAGCCATTAGGTATATCAAGTGCAATCAGCTCAGACCAATGATCTGTGCAGACTGGCACCATGGAAAAACACAGTATGCTCAGACTATGCTCTTCCTCCTCCTTTTCCTCCTCCTCTTTTTCTCAGCTTCTTAATCCTCCATATTACAGTTTTTTTATTTTGCATCGGGAAGTGCTGAACACTATTTTAACCTATACATATAATTGAAATTGTCATGGTATATTTTAATTAGTAGCACGTCTCCAAATGTGGATGTTTGGGAACTAATATTTGCAAAAGGGTCTCCCTGGCCCCTGAGATGCATGGGCACTGCTGGTGTCCTGCTCTGCACGTAGGCAGCAAGGTCAGTAAAGTAAGACTAGGCTGACAGTGAACGTGAATACAGAATATCTGAAGGTCTTTTTCATCTCCAGTTTCTATTTTTATACAACTGCTTATCAGATATGTTAAGTATTTGGAACTGATTTGCATTTCTATTTTCATTTGTCATGCAAAGGCTTTCTTCCCTCCACCCAAATCAACAGCATTTAATGCTCCTTCCTTCTCTCTCACACTGAGTTGTTTGCCTTTCCCGAGGCACTTGTCAGATGCTGGAAAGACAGGCAAGTGACTAAGTCATTGCTAGGGAGCTGAAGTTGCGCTCTGCTTTGTTGTGTCAAATTATTTAGCTTTTTCTTCTAATCAGAATTCCAAGTGCTACAAAGACCACATATTGTCTGAAGGGGACTAGAGAAAACAGCTAATTCCAGGTTTATCAAGTCACGCTCCTCTCTTCTCCTGCTGCCATTGATCCCTCACGGAAACAAAACACATAACGCAAGCAGGGACTGCAGATGCCCCATGTTATTGCAACATGTTAAAAACAAGTAACCTAATGTTCCTGCTGCACCCCTGCTGCAAAACACCATAGCAATAGGTAAGCTGGCAGCTACACAGGACAGTATTTGCAGCAATTCACTCTGAACAGAGAAGGCAAAGGGAAGGATTTTCTCTGTCTAAATTTCTCACCATACTTTATAATTGTATGCATTTTTAAAATCCTCTTTACTGTTCCCTTTTGGCTGTTTGCATTTCTCTTCGTGTTGTTTGCTAGGAAAGTGAGAACAGGTTCAGATGATCAAGTAAAATGCAGAACAAATACAGGTTTAAAGATTCTAGAGTTTTCATAAAAGAGCTGGCTCTGGCTCTGTTTATTTTAATATCTGGATTTGTGCACTTGCTCGTTCCAGCCAGGCAGGTAACCGACATACTCTTATTCAACGGATTCTCCCTGTACTCCTCCTAAAATCAGCTGTAAATGAACTGTAACTGTGGAATTGTCATGGGAGCCTGTTGAGAGAAGAGAAGCCCAAAGGAAAGAAAAATGTGAGAAACTCAGAAAAAAAGCAAGGCTAAGCCAGAATGGCTTGTAGGTAGCTTCTAGCTGATAGGAAGTGTGCTATCCCCCTCGGAAAATGTTCTGAGGTGGTGTTAGGAAGGAAGCCAGATATACTGCAAAGCTGGCATTACACAGACCCAAAACCCAGCAGGAGGTCACTTAGCAGTACTAATATGCTGAAAGAGCAGTCCTGCTGTTCAGACATAATATATGGGATTACTGTTGAAATTACTGAGTTTTCTATTCTGAAAATTATGCTTGTATTTGAAGTTCATAAGGGTGACCTTTACGCTGATGTCTTTACATGGTCTGACTCCTCAACTGCGTCAAGAAATTACTGTTTGTTTGCTTGAACTATGCCTGCTAACATACATAAGAGACTATCTTCCTATAAGCACTCCCCGCTGGCCAAAGGCCGGAAGCTGAAAGGTAACGTTAAACTGCAATAATTTCCATGCGTCCCACACACGTAGGAGACTGTTTCTGCTCTCTCACATGCTCCCCACAAGATGTGATTCTCCGCTCAGTTAGAGCAGACACAGCAAGCAGCGCTGCAGCCCCACGCAGGATCCTGCTCCTCAGCAGTTTCCAGGCAGGCACTGAGCCGCCTGCTTCCTCTTCCTCTGCAAGCAGTGAATGGAGGCGAACAGCACAGAGAGGGGATACTGCCTCTGATTCTTCAGTTATTTTTGAACAGCAAAGAAAAGCAGGGGATGTGAAGGGTAATCTCCTTTTCTTTGATTCCCATGTTGCCTTGATTTAGCTGACACATATGTCTGATCAAGTAATTCAACATGCTAATCAGTGCTAGAGAGACAGCAGTCCACTCTGTCAAGTCTCAAAATTTCAAACCCTAAAATAGAAGATGTATTACCATAAAACTGGTAACAGATAGCGTTTGGGAGGCCACTCGCACCTTCTGTGCCCCTCAACTCAAGAAAACAGCTTTCCACATTACCCAGCAGCTTGGCTATCAACATTATTTGCCACTGACAAATCTAGTCCCTCGTTTCTTGGATTTGATTTCACTGTTTTACCATGATCATCTCATAGAACCAGCAAACAAAAAACAGCAGGACGGAGACAACACCAAGTACTTTGAAATTTCACCCAGAAAGTGATGAGTTGGTGCCTCCACTATAAAGTTCTCAAGGGCAAATGAAGTTTTCACTTCAGCAGATGCCAGCAAACGACCCCAGCACTGCTCCTGCGCTCTCCGTCCGCCTGCTGCACAGAGAACCTTTCCCCGCTGCCTGGGGACTGGCTGTCGAGCTGCAGGCCAGGATAAGGGATTCTGAAATGCAGTGCCCCAGGTCATTCACCGTCCTCCCTTTGACATTTTTATAGCTATGGGATGGGAAAAGAAGGGACCTTGGAGATTATTATCCAAATGTACGGGAATTTCTGCTCAGCAGGACTTGCAAAAAGAATGTGAATTTAAATCTTGCTAAAAATTATCCCACACAAACAGCCAGAAAGGAATATTAGAGTCTTAGCTATTCATCTTAGCTATTCTTAGCATCACATGGAGTAACCTCTGTGTAGTAGCCTGAAGTTACTAAAGCTTCAGAGGTTTCCTGCAAAATTGAGATGTCTACTGGAGAGGAGCACAAGAGTCACTGCCCATGGCCTGGTTAAGTTTGCACCAGTTTCCTCCTTTCCTGCTGCTGTGTGAAACTTATCCAGATACCCCACACAATGTGTCCCCTCTACACAAGTAAAATCAACCTCAGTCCCATCTTCTGGAAGACCAAGAGCTAATTAAAAAATTCTTTCTTACTTCAGGAAAGAAAAAAAGCTCTAACAAAAAAGAAAAAAAAAAAAAAAAGGTGTTGGCTGACAGAAGCAATGAGGTTATTAGCAAGAGAATCAGAAACACTCAAGGTAAAAAAAGAGAGAAGATAAATTAAACATTCATATTTTATCTCAATTTCTGAAATATATGTTCTTAAGCCTACTTTGAAGTATGTGATTAAATTTTCCAAAACCTTTTTATCTTTCCTTGATTGCTAAAGTTTTCTATCAGTGCAGAGCGTGTAGCTGATATTGTATATCATCAAACTTGTTTCTTTATCTTCAAAAGTAACATCTAAACTTGTTATGAATAAACATAAACAGGGTGCCTGTTCCTCGTTTATTAAATATAAGCTGTAATAGAGAGAGAGAGAGGGAGAGCGAGCACACTATTCTGTAGCAAGGCAGCAAGGGAAAACGCAGCGTTCCCGGCTCAGGAAGAAACATAGGCTACTGAATTTGGGGTCTGAGGAGGAAGGACTGTGTGACCTGAGATGGGGAACGAATGGGGTTTTGAAAAGGGAGGATGACTCCAGCAGAGACTTTTGGCAACCCAATGACATATTATTTCTGCCTGCCTACTTGGCAGCTTTTCTTTCAGGATGTGGAGGAGTGTGAACGGTGACGATGCTGATCAAAACTGACTCCCTCTGGCACAGTGACTTCACTTGAAGTTGCGACTCTGAGGGTGCTGGTAAGTACAAAATGCAACAGAAATGTAACCACAAAAATATCCAAACAGAAAAGCCTCATAAGACCCATAGTGAAATATTCCAATATAATGCAATGTAAATGTATCAATAAAGTATAATGAACAATTCCGCATTGCTGCAGAGCTGTGAAATTTACAGAGTTGCCATAAGATAATAGTTTTGAAGAGCCTGCCAAAAGACTAGCAATTTGCATATAATTGTCAATAATGTTTCCCCATTTACTAGATGGAGTTTTTGTTTTTCATGGGGTAGAGTTATTGGAATTCAATTTGCAGCCTCTGCTTTTATGACTTTTCTATACAGTACTGTATTATTTAGAAATAAACAGGGAATTTTAGATGTAATTTTCGATCTTGTGCTCCAGGGCAAAAAAATACAGATTACCTTTTTACTAGAAATTAATAAATAAAAATAAACAAAATAATAAAAATTACATATTTGGTTTTTACTTCATCTATTTGTAAATATTTATCCAATTATTTATCTATAATTCTAATGAAGTAAACATCCTTTTTTTCTATTTTTTATCTTAGAGCAAAATCAGGATTCACATTCTAATTCATAAAACCCCCAGGGTTGAATTTATCAAAATTTTGATCTATGGTAGAATAGTTACGTTAACAATAATACAATAACACTTCCATCATTCATGGAAGTAAAATATTGGACAATGTTAAAAGCATATTTATATTTAGTATAATGTTTGATATGGGACAGTGATTTACAATATCATGAAAAATATTCTTTCTTTGCAGGAGTATGACCGAGAATGAAAACCTCATCTTATGGAAGTCATGGCAATTCTCCCAGTGACTGTAAATACAGCCAGTATTTCAATACAAAAGATTTATTTCCATTTAACTCCTACAATTTTTTGTCTTTCATTTTGTCCTTGATTTTTGTCCATTAGATAAAAGGTAACAAGCAGCAGGTGATGGATGTTCTCCGTAGCAATCCTACCTCCATGTTGACTTCACGATAGAAACTTGTATATAATTAATAAACCTATAGCTGATATTGGGATCATTCAAAGGATTAACTAATCAATCAGATGCTAACACCAAATTTCAGAGATCAAATTCTTCCCTTATCTCATCATTTGGTGAACACCAGTGGCAAGCAGTATTTATTTGGAATAATTATCTTTTATTTTCTAAGAAATGACATAGAATATGAATTTATTTTTTAAGAAATCAAATTAATTTAGGTTATTGTATAATGATATTTTTTATCTCATGTAAAAGTAAATATATCATACAGCAACTCTATGACATTTCAGGTCTATATTACAATTTCTTTACTATACCCACCTAATCTATCAAAACACTTAAGTTTTATACTACCTTTTATTACGTAGTACATATTTGATAGTGTAAAATCATCCACCACAAGAACCTGTAGTGAAGAGTCCTCACTTTGGTGGGAGTCATGAAAATATATATCTGTATACAGTATGTGCAAAGTATATATTTGCCACCTGAAGATGGCAAAAAATATTTTTAATTAATTATCCAATATTTTCTCAGTTGTTACTAGGAAATCCCAAATAAGGTCTTTTTCTCCTTTTTCATGCATCATGGCAGAATGAATAATATAAAAGCCAATTTTATACATACACACACAGCAACTACAGTATACATTTCTATTTTACAGGAGTAATCTGCATTTTATGCATCTCACTTGTGTAGTCTCTGCAATTAAGTATGTAAATGTGCAAGCTTCTTCTATAAATGATTTAAGAGACACCTCTGTAGCACTCTGGGCACATCTACCTTCCTGACAGGCTACAGCTGAATGGAGCAGGCAGGCAAATAAAACTCCCACCTTTGTGTATGAGCTCAAGCTTCCCAAAATTGCAGAGCTCGGGCAATATCTGCTATCGCTTTAACAGTTGCTGTCTTGGTTAGGAGTTTTCCAAACATTGGGTATCATCCCCACATGTTACGACCATACAAATACCTTCGTAGCTACCAGCAAAATGCAGTGGAAATACAGAGCTTCTCACATAAATCTTACAGCACAGCGTAGGATGGTTCTCTACTAACCTGTGGAGATGAGCTGCAGGAAAGGTCAAGCCTCACACTATCCTTTTAAGGTGAGCTCAACTCTGGCTCTGAACAGAAAGATTTAATACCGATGTGTGTATCTAGATAAAACTACAGGAAGAATAGTGCTTCCAAAACATTCCTTTCCTTAGTTCCTTCATCAAGATTTTGCCTTTATTTACTAATCTTCTTCCTTCAAGGGGAAGATAAAGAAAAAAAAAAAAAAAAACAGGTCCTGTTGAATTCTTATGTTTGTATAATACCTCTTTCATAAGTAATATCTCTATGCATAGCAGTGCTTTAGTACGTCAAGTGTAACTTGGGCTGTGTCCTTTAATCTATTACATACTGCACACATGCTACAAAAGGAATAAATAATTCAGTAGCTCAGCTCTGTGCGATATGTTTGATGTATGAACCCTCCTCTGAAGTGGAATATATGCCATATATCATGGTACTGAGATATGATTTTTTTACTGCATAAAAAAAAACTTTTAAATTTTATTTGTCTTTCATGACAAGCTGGGTGCCATAGGGCATTCAATATTGAGAATATTATTTTTTTTTCTGAGAGTAGTCCATTATCTGTGGTATCAATCAATTTATGAAAATATTTGTGAATGCTGGACAAATTTAGTAATTATTCAACCACGAAAAATTTTCCAGAAAACTCAAAATTATTCCATTTTGACATTGCTAAGAAAAACACATAGACTTTTCACTTTAGAATACTTCTAAATATATTAAGTTTCTTTTACAAAAGAGAGAAAAAAACAGAGAGAAAAGGCAGCAGATAGGAAAGGACTAAGTGGCTTAAAAATATCATGGTGGTACCCTTTTCCCACAAGCTCTTCCCTTTAATATCGTCCCTGAACGAAAGACTCATTGCTCAAAAGGCGACTACTCTCGACCGCTGCTCTCTGCTATCAAAACCTTTTCCGCTATTTTTCACTATTCTTCATTCCTTCCCTTCAGATGGGCTTGACACTGGTCCTGCCTTTACAGGGTCTTATCAGCAGTCCCTACCTCCCTCTCTCAGCTTGCTGCTCGTGTCAGCCCAAGATGCTGTCCCCTCTGGAGCCGAAAGGCTCTCTTCTCATCTGTCACTGTATTCCTGAGGGATGGTACAACATTTTCCTCTTCCTCCCCTCCCTCTTGGGAGTACAATTCTTACTTTTTTTTTTCTTTTCATTTTTTTTTCCTCTAAGATGTGTCCTTTCTTGATATACATAGTAAGAGAGAGCTCTATGGCAGGGCATGACATGCAGTGTGTGTAGGAGGAAGCAAGGCTACAAAGACTTTTGGGGAGTTAAGAGCATGTTAAAACAACAGCATAAAATAACAGTCAGAAATCCTAAAGCTAGCTACACCCAGGAGAGAGATTAAATGTGTACTTTTGATAAACTGTACAAGCTTTACAACTTCTGCCTCACTCCCACAATGGCTTAGGAACAGACTTTATCATGTGTTGTTTGCATATTAGACATCTGTAACTCCTTAAAGATGCCCTCGAGATCAGTTAGGCAGCAAGAGGAATGTTTTTGTGGGTGTGCTGGGTTCCAGGGTTCAGTAGCTGACAGAGACTTCAAGAACAAAGCAAAATTGGGAAGAATAATGACTATTGGGGAGCAGCCACTTAGGGGTTCTTATCCAGTTAGCAAGCATTCAAAATTTCCTGATAAACCTGCTGTTTTTTTAAGAGCTGAAGCTTCTTAAAAGTGTTTTCTTTTTTCATGTCTTATCTACATGTTTTTCCTATTAATGTATTTCTATTACGTATGGACACCTATGAAAGAGCCTGAGTCAGTGTTACAGTTTTCTTGAGGCACACTGGCTTTTCAGTTACATTTTTGTTTATTACTTTTCTTGTCAATACTGCACGGTTGGAATCTTTAAGAGTGGAATTTGCTTTGACCTTTTATACAATCTGTCAGAGAGCAACTGTTGAGGATGCCCGAGCAGCCCTTTGGTGCAGTCAGCAGCCGCAAGGCCAGGCTCTTAGCACCCAATGCGTGGCCAGCAGGGTACCCATTGATCACCCCTCGCTCGCCACGAGGTTCTGCACAAACAGGGGACACAAGAGACACAGGCACCAAGGGCTTATGAGCCACCACCCCTTGATTAGGTGTTGTCACTGCAGTGCTTCCTGGTGAGCTCAAAAGAATACAATTTAATACTTAAAAAAAATATATATATATCAAACCAGGAGCAGATGACAACTTTTGCAGTGATAAACCGTGCTTCAATGTGCTGGAACTGGGAGCCCTTAGTTTATGACGCATAAACGGAGCTTACATGTAAGGCCTTATTTCAGCACAAGTGTCCCAAGATCCCTTCCTGTCACTGAACTTGGAACCCAGAAGCTTATTTCACACCCTGTTCTTGAGTCTTGCCAACCATGATCGTTCACTGTATCTAGTTACATGTCTAAAATGGTAGTCTTCACATATACTAACAGTTCTTATTTTGTATCAAGGTGAAAATATCCATGTGAAAAATATTATCTTCATTTCCTGTTCTGAAATGGAAACTGATTTCTTAAATTTTATTGGGTCACACCGGGTTCCTTCAACATTTTAATTGTCCTGTGAAATTTCATGATTGAGAAAGACAAAATGGATGTATCTACTATATCTATTAGAAAACACCCATGAACAGTGCTGGAGTTAGGAGATAACATCAATTAAATAATTAATTTTGGATTCCTTTCTTTGCCAAATACTATAGAATTATTGAGAAACTTTCTTTTCCACTGATAATATTTTTGTCATAGAATGTAAAGATTGTTCTAGTTTTTCCATCCATCAGTACAGAAGGAAAACATATTCAAAAATACCATACTTAAAAAGGGGGAACTATTTCTACTGTACGAGTTGTTACGGTGCCAATGTTCATCAGTTTTACAAAAGAGAGTTTTAAACAGGGACGGAATGCAGCAGTTCATGGCATTTGCTAATAGTGAGCACGCTATCCCACTGCCGCTCCCTTTATGCCTTCTAATGTATGTAAGAGCAAACGTCAATGTGATTACTGTCCATTTTTCCAAGACTTCACTGAGTACAGGATTCAAATTTGACTTGGAATTTCAGCCATTGTGAAGCACACCGAGGCTCATTGAATTTATTTGGATATTCCTTCACAACTACCAGTTCATTCACCTAATGCCTGGTTAACAAAACCATCTCTTTTTTTTTTTTTTTTTTTCACTGCAAGGGACTTCTGAGATGATGTTTTTACACCATGCTATTCTTTTTATTCCAGGAGACCATTTGTTTCTGTTTGCTGAAAAAGATTAGCACTACAAATTCTTTTGGAATGTAGTTAGATATCTGTCACAGTTCAGATTTCAATATGGTGGTTATCTCTGTAACATTTACTATCAAGAAATACTGAAAAAAGTTACTAACATGATACTTCAGATAGTCAAGCTTTTAATAAAAGCTACAATAATAAGACTATGATAATGGGATAGTCAATAGGGACAAAAAATCACAAATCCAGAAGACTTTGTTTTAATTTGATTTAGTTTTAGTGTAGGTTCAGTATTATATGACAAAACAAGAATATCCTTCATATAATGGAGTTATACGATAAAAAGCCAACAACAGAGCAAGTTGTTTTGGTTAAGTAGCACAAGGTTAAGGGATTTTTAAGTTTCAAAACAACAAGCTTTAACAACATGGAGTAACTAGTAGCTAGTAAAGAGTAGGAGATAGGAGAGTTCAAGCACTTGACTATAGCAGAAATGAAAGTTTTTTAAAGATGAAGTTTAAAACTTAGAAATTGCCAGGCTAAGTATAAATAAAAAGTATAAAGAAAAAGGCTCCAATTGAAATAATAATAATTAAAAAAGCTGAACTGAAGCAAGCACATATTCTGGAGATCTTAAAAGGTTCAGGTCAAGTGAAAATTAATAGAATTTAAGTTGAGCTATACATCTGGGGGGGAGATTTAAGAAAACTTTCTTAAGTCATAAAACGGAGCAATGGAGAGTGAAGAAAAATGACGTTGCCAGTGATGTTCAGCCAAAGTTAAAGCATCTAAACAGAGTCCTTGTGTTAATTGAGGATATTAGTACTTAACAATGGAAAAAACTAAAAATAGGCATAATGTAAGAATGATATAGGAATAACAATGACATTACAAGCAAGTGTAAAGGGAAACTGTAACATCTCAATGAAAGCAAAAAAGCAAGCACCTAAAGGCCTTGAGCTGGGAAACTCAACTGTCATTGCAGATATGAAATAAGGTAAAAAAGGCACACAGGAAAAGAACTTCTAATAAATATAATAAAGTGAGGTGTCATTTATGTAAACAGATTAACAGATGCCTTATCTATATTTAAGAAAGGGAAAAATAGAACCAGAACACATACAAACCTGCCAGTCAGAATGTAACAGTCTATCAGCTTCAGAAGAATTTTTAGGAGACAATCAGTTTGGATGAAAATCAAGATGGTAGAGTGAATAGCGAACAGCCGAGAGAGCACGAAGGGTTTTGCCAGGAAGAAATCTATTGTGCTGGAAAGATGTGAATAGCGAAGTGCTCTGAATACCTGTTTTATCTAACCTGAATATCTGTTATGCTCTCAAAAATATTTTTGCACATAAATGTTTGTTACTTTTTCATAAGGATGCAAAGGTTAAAATTATCATCAATAAAAACAGAAAAGAGGATAAGAATGTGGTGCAGAAAGCAATGCAGGAGAATCAATGTAGGACAATCAATATAAAATGAAACTTGGTCATTTTGGTTGAACTTGGTTCACCTGTGGCTTCTACAAAGATTTTCTACTAGACAGTGTGTACACATTACCTGACAATAATTCAACTTTGGGTGCATTAGCTGATAAACCACAAGACTTTGAGCTACAGTTTTAGAAAAATGATCAAACACTTGGTTGCTCTTCATGCAACCACTCACTGGCTGCTTTAGGCACATTGTCTAGCACACACCTGAACAGCCAGCTGAATCTACCAGTCTCCATAAACTTCAGGGGACTGCAGTCTGCTCAGGACCTTGGTCCTTGAGCCCGTTTCCTCAGGCTGCCTCGTCACTCTTTCTTACTCCTGCTCCAAATACACCTATCAAATTTTGTCACAGTTTTGCCTGTTCATCACTCCAGACCTTCCTTCCCCAATAATGAGGAAAGTTCACCTTTTACGATCCCTGAGGACATCTATAATGGCTTGTCTTTCTTTCAGTGCCCTATGCTTCAACAATTTCACGTTATTTTAGTAGCAGCATTTATAGAGATGTGCTAGGAATTAGCATATAGTGGTATCACTGATCTTTTGGAAGCCCAGGAAAAGACCAACTGGATGTTCTGCTCATCTTCAAACTCATCTGCCAAAGTAGCTGCAGAGCGCTGTGCCGTGTCCCCCTTCCATGTCCTTCCAGTTACTCAAAGCTCTAAGTGCCTCTGCCTCCAATTCCTGGTGGCTACAGCTACGCTGCAGTAAGGAGTGTACTTCAGGCAAGCAACCAAGTGCTTCTCATGATTAAAGGAATGAAATAGTTTCTGTGCAGAAAAGGCCCAAATTGCCCATGTGAGAGAACACAGGGACAGGGCTGGGATAGGGATGGCACACGCAACAGGGAAATAAATAATTGACAAAATACTTCTGCAGTTTCTCAGGCTCTGAAATATTAACTGGTTTCTCTTACCCTATGCAGTCTGCATACAACAAAAACTGAACCTATCTTTATCTGGCAATCTCCTGCTGGAGTTTTCTAGCCAGGATTTCCACTCTGCTCCTCCCTAGCCCTTGTGAGTATTGCCTCCTACCCAATGCAACGGAGCTGCACAGCTCCAAATTAGTCCAAGGAACTAACACAGGGCAAGCTTATGAGTTTTAACAAGCTTGCAGGTCATCACTGTTAGAAACCTATGATTTCTGCTGACAGTGTGTAAACGAGGTTAGCCTTAAGCACCTACAGTCCATTTACCCAGCAGCTGAATATTTACTTTTCAAGCAGAGACCAAGCTTCGGTACAAATTAACTTTGTGGCATATGCCCTGTGACTGTCACTCTGGGAAAGTCCAAGGTCTCGTGAATTGCTGGCTACAGTGGCGTGAACTCCGTTGCTGTTTACATGATGCAGGAATGAACCTTTTCCTCCTGCTTGGGCATCATCTTGCCTGCTCCACACCTTGGATGTTATCTGTCCCATACCCTGCACAGCTTTCCAGTTTTCAGCCCATCTAATGTGCCTCTGAATTGTGCACAGAGATTCCCTGGGCCTATGTTCAATTTTTAACCATTTTCTTGATTTTTATGTTGGATTTACATCTCTCCTCCTCAAGCCGGTTTTCCAGCTCAACAAGAGCATCCTCCTGACCGCTGCTGCCATCGCAACCCAGCACAAGATCAGCCACTATTACTGAGCACCTACACGGCCATTACCAAATATCACAGGGGATAGTTCCTTGCACCCAGGAAACAAGCAATAAATATTCGCAATTGCTACAATGATATGGTTATCATGCTGGGAACCTTCTGCACATAAAAAAATAAAAACAATATTTTATAAGAGCATGAGAATGGCATTAGTAGAAAATTAAAATATTCATTCACAGTACTGCCAAAGGGGAAAGGCAATGATGATAGCAATGTTATCAATCTGTGACTATGCCTTATCAATTTAAAAATTTCTTAGCATAAAGAGTGTATTGAATAGAAAGAACATGCACTGAGCCAACAATTAAATGATAAATATTGTGCAATGGAATGAGGATATTCTGCAAAAATTAATTGAAGATCAAATCTAAATCAAAACTTAACGTACATTAAAAGTTGGCAATTCTAACATGCACATTCTAACCCAGACATAGCTAGAAAAGAAAAAGCTGTTCAAAAATATTTTATCGCATTTATAGCTCCTACACAGTTTAGAAAGTGTAGACAAAAAATATAAACAGAATTAATATTCTGGGCAAGTCTACAAAAAGAATTCAATTCTCATAAATGTGATTGCACATGGAGAAGAGTAGACAACGGCTTTCATATTTCCTGTAATCTAAAATTTAGGTCACTGGATTGAGAAGTGGCAGTCATATTAATACTTTTGCTCTGAATTGCAGAGATCTGGAACCGGAGAATTCAGGGATTTTCTTTTTTTTAACTTGTAACATGAGCAGTAAAATTAAAAGACACACTGGATGCTCTGTATATAAAAGAAGCAACATATCTGATAAAACTCTAGTTTTGATTTGCAAGGTGATGACTATATAACAAATTATAATGCATTTTTGAACTGCAGAGTAAAGAACCAAATAACAGGATTAGGAAGAATCCTTTTTTCTTTCTTTGTTTGTAATGAAAGATGAGTATGCATCTAGTTATGGAGAAGATGCAGGCGGAAAAACACAAAGGCAAAATCGGAGAACACCAACAGGAATTAGGGATGTGCATGTCATCTGCATGGAGCGATAGCATAAGCCATGGGAAGGAGGCAGCACATGAACAGGTTGGTAAAGAGAGACAGGCCTGAAACAACAGGCATTAAAAAAAAAGAAGAAAACAAATGAGGAATCTCACTGTCCCTGCTACCAGAGCAACCCTTAGCTGAACCATCAGAAGACCCAGAGCAAGGAAAGGGAGGGTGCTGCCCTCGACACTAAATACTGACAAGCCAACGTAAGATCCTGCACTTTCTGTGCATGATCCAATATGTTGAATGCTCACAGGAGACCAAATAAAGCCAGAGCAGATAAATCTCACTGGCGGGAGCTACTTGAAGGTCATTGCACACTTTTAATATGGTAAATTCATTTGAGGGGCCAGCTTTGATCCCTGATAGAAAAGGGTTGAAACGCAGTTAATGAATGTAAGAAGAGATGGTTTGGACAATGCACTCCATCCTCTTCAAGAAAACAGGCACAAGCAAACAGGACAGTAAGAAAGACCAGAATTAGATTTTTTCAGTATGACAGTGTTTTATTGTGCCTTGGGGCAGCGTGACGGTTAAACAAACACCTACTTGACCAAAGCCGCCAAGCCTGTCATCAGATGAAACTGGGGGAAGTAAACAAATATTCCCAAAGGTGTAAAATATGTTTCTTGTTGTATTGTGTCTGTCAGAGGACATCACATCACAAACACTGTTAATTTTATTAAAAAGAAAAACCATGAAATTCTGGGATGCATGCATAAGTTTTACAACGAAGAGTGAAATAGCTGCCTGGAGCAATAGAGAAATATGGAAGAGCTAATCAAGTGTTGCAGTTACTTAGTTCAGTTACAAAAATTTAGCGTTGCATTCAGTTCCAGCAAGTTTCCACATTTTGGTTTAATTGGCTAGCCCACAACAGGTTGATTCTCCTCCCCGCGCTACGCTGTGACTTAGGAAGTGACAATGTTCTGCCGAGTCCACACCCCACCTGCGAGCTCTGCTCACTGCCCTCAGCGCGTGCGAGGCCGGGCACCTTGGCCAACCCCACAGCAAAGGCTGCTTCCTCAGGCTTCAGAAGAAACAGCTCCCATGGGACAAAACAGCAGCTAGGCACTATCAAGACACAGAGATAACCTGATGGCTCTTAGGTCAGCAGCAGCAGGCAGAGTACAGAATATTTGCACTACTCGTGCAAGGTAGCAGGGTTACCTTCACAAAGCTGCTCAGCTTCAATATAGTCTAAGAAATGGCTCACTTCGGAAGGAAGTTAGAATAAAAAAGAAACAAAAAGGAAAAAAAAAAAGGAAAAAACCCACAGATGGCATTATTTTAACAGAAATATTTTCAAACTTTTCCTTTTGCCATCAACATCTAAGTGCTATTGAACCGTAGAACCATCATAATGGTTACATAAAGGAAAGCAGGATGTTGTGCTGAAGTGGAAAGTAAAGACATAATCTGAAGGTCACAGTGACAAAGGAGGCACAAAGTGACCCCTGTTATGAAATAACTTCAAACACTGAACAGTCAACAAAGCTATCATTTGAATAAAAGCAAAATTCTGCTGCTACAGGCCACTACAAAATGCAGTATGACACACAGGAAGCAAATATTAATGAGAAGCTGCAGATCAGAAAGTCTCTGTCAGGAGACACATCTCTGAAAGTGTTTTACATACAAACACGCCTGTCTTGGCACACAGTAGGATGCTCTGGAAGAATTAATTCCTGGCAACTCTTCCTTTTGTATGTTATGCATATTTGGTGAGGTAACCGTGCATTTTAGATTACAGGTTTGCACACTACATAGGGGCTTTAAAAAAACTTCTGGGATATTAAAGAGTCACCAATAGCTACAGCATTGGGAAGTATTTTGATTCCATTTCATTGTTACAGCACACATTTATTCTGTGGCTTCCTTGCTTTCTAGGTCCCGAGAAATAACTACGAATCTTGGCTTTCCTCCACAGAAGGGAGGATACAAGAGGGAGAAACAAACACCCAACTTTGAATCCTATGCGTACAGGAAGATGAAGATGTCTAACTCACTATACACTTAACTTCCCCCGTCTTCTCCTTCTCCCTCTCTGCTCACCTTTCTCCCAGCCCACTTGGCAAGCCATGCAGACTTGAAAATTAACCTTTATTTCAGCTACTCCTACGAAGTGCTGTCTAAGCTAAAGAATGGAAATAGAAGAAGAAAAGTGTTTGGGAAGAGTTTTTCTGAACAGAAGTCCCCCAGCTGGCCAAGAAAACATTGTATGTGGAAGAGTAATGTGCAGAGCTGTGTTAAGCAGCATCCCCAGCATCTCAGACCTCCATTCCTGC